>RJWH01003095.1:164710-178360 GCA_004363575.1 Solenodon paradoxus
TGCTGCGCATTCCAAGGCCCCAGCCTGCAAGCCTGCTTAAAGCCTCCCCAGGCCCTGGCAGTGCAGAGTCCTGAGGGCTGAGCCGGGCTGAGCAGGCACCTCAGGACCTGTTGGCGGTTCCTGTTCTGAGGTAAGAACCTGGGAGAGAGCAGAGTCGGGCAAGATGTTCTGGGCCGGCAGCTCTAGCCTGTTTGCCACTGCTCCCTGGGGGATACATTTAGTTGAGACAGGTTCATCTTCCCTAGAGTGGAGGCCACACTTTAGAGGGTGCTGCAGAGCAGCAGAATTCCACTGGAGACAAGATGGGCTTGAGCCTGCACCTGCCACTAGCTACTGTGTAGTTGGAGATTCCTGGGAAAGGGACTGTCCCTCACCGGGCCTCCGTTCCCTTGGTGGTGGAAGGGGCTGGATAGCAGCTAGACCTTGACAGCTCTAAATATGTTGATGCTGCCACCAACAAGGACGCCTCCCAAATGGCTTGGTCCTTCCCCTCCCCTCCAGGAGGAGGGCCTCCAAGCAGGTCAGTCTGGACCCCAGAGAGCTGAGCCAGACTGTGGTCATAGCTGGACTGGGGGTCAAATTCTCATCCTCAGGAACTCAGAAACTGCCTTAGAAGCACCAAGAGGACGAGACCTCCCCGGGCAGGCAGGGGCCTTGGTGCCTTTCCAGTTTCACCTGACCCCCAGCACCACTCCCCCAACCCCCAGAGAGAACAGAGGCTGAGCAGCACTAGGGGCTGATGGGAGGGGGATTTCAAAGGACATGAACCCAGCCTGTGGCATTAAAGGGTTAACTGAATTTAGCTGTCCTCTCCCCCATCCAGTGTCCCTGCAAGTGTGACCCTTTTCCCACCTCACTCCAACATACTCCATAGGGACTTGGTATGCACCCAGAGGTGGCAGAGGGAAATATCCCTTCGATTTTTCAGCTTCTCTTGAAAGACTGAAGAAATATTTGGAAGGGGGGTTGCCTGGAGTGTGTGTAAGGAATTTCAAAGCACATTCCCAGCCCATTGCAGTGTGGGGCCACCTGACCTCTGAATTCCTCCTCTGACCCTTGTCTCAGAGACAAGTCCTCCTTTTCCGGCAGCAGAAGAGGAATCCGAAAGGCTCCTTCCCAACTATCCCCAGCTCTCACTCCCCCACACCCTGTCCACTAGTTCTGGTGCATTAACAGCTGCAGGCAGGCTTAGGAAGATTCCAGTTGAATGCTGGGGGCAAGGGTTGAGGGATGGGGTTTACATTTCTCAGAAACTCAGATTGTTTCCACAAGACCATAACTTGAAGCTCATGCACTTTATCCATAAATTAACTGAGGCTCAGGTTAAGTGATTTAAGGTCACACAGTAAAAGCTGCGTTTGAACCCATGTCTTTTGACTATGGCTAGTAGTCTCTCTCTCTCTCCTACTGATTTTGCTTTTTTCCCTAAGAAAGATGACCTGATCTCTTGACTGTGAGGGAATTAGGCTAGAAATCAATCTGTAGAAGCAATGGGAGTGCGGGAGACCACAGGTGTCTTAGGACATTCCCATGCCTTGCCCTGGCTCCTATTCTGGAAACGCCTTCCTCTTCAGCAGTCCTGCCTTTGAACAATTGGCTTGGCTGCATCCTCTCAGCCGAAACCGTCTCTGGCCCTCAGGATCAGCATGCTAATTTTAGGAGCTGGGTGGTGCTCCCAGAAACATATGGAGGTCTCCCAGCTGTTCTTTCCTCCTGAGTTCCAGGGCCTCTGAGCTGGTAGAGGGCAAGGCAGGAGAGGGACATCGTTGGAACAGGTTTAAAAGGGCGGTCAGTCCCAGGCTGCTGTAGACACGGGGTCTGCAGAGGTCTCTACCCAGGGCGGGCAACCAGGAGCAGTAGCTCTGTTGCCATCAGAACCTCTTGGTTTCAAAGTAGCTGCCTGGCAGCGGACATCACCTCACCTCACCCGAGCACTGGCTCTCACTGTATGTCTGAAGAGGGGCATCTGGGGTGGGTCTCAGCCACTGTAGTGAGGGGTGAGAGAGCAGAGAGCACAGCTACCTCTATGTGCCTGTCCTCACTCTGTAGCTCCAGTTAGAGGTTGGTGGCTGCAGACTAGACGCGGTTGAGGCAGGAGGCAGGGCTCAGGGACCCACTGGGGGAAGGAGAGTCCATTCCTGCCTCACCACAGCCTCCAGGTCAGATCACCTTGTCACTACCCGCCACCCACTCCCCGCAGCTCTCAGGTTGCATAACTCCAGGGGGCGCCCTTCACATTTCAACCCACCTGAATGGGAGCTGTGCAGCTGGGGCCCTGGAAGGCTGTATTACAATAGTCATGAATCGAATGCCTTCTCTGGGCACATTCCACCAGACACAGAAGAGCCAGCCAACCCAGAAGAGGCACAATTTCACGGAAGAGGGGACTGAGGTGTACCGAGAATAAGTGACATTTTCAAAGTCACATGCAAATGAAGGATGGAGCCAGCATTCAAAATCAGATTAGTCGGCACCCTCAAGTGCCGCTATTTCCACCTCTCTCAGGCTTCTCCCTATTACACAGAAATTGTGGTAAAACCTGACCTTGCCTAATGCCTTCGACTTTCACTGATGCCATTTCGGTCCTCCTAGAGGTCCCCGAGTAGTCATGAGATGTGTGTACCTTGTGTCTCTGCGGTAGAAAGAACTGCGGACCAGAGATGTTGACAGGCCTGTCCAGACACACCCAGCAAGCTGATGGGAGCAGGTCTGAAGCTCTGTAGTCTGTTCCCCTTGCAGTGAGGGGAGTTTTCAAACTCAGTTGTGTGGGAAAACTGTTTTGGTGCAATTTCTGTTGAGATAGTGGTAGATTAGCACGCAGTGTTAGGAACCATAGACATTCCATGTACACTTGACATTTCCCCCGGTAGTGGCATTTGCACAGCTACAGTACGAGTCACAGCTGGGCTGTGGGCATCCCTGCTGTCCACGGTCTTGTTCACACCCAGCACTGCTCGTCCTGTGTGTGTGCAAATTTCCATTCAGTTTCACTCTGTGTGGCTTCATGGATCCTTAGTATCGTCAAGATGTCAAATGGTTCTAAAACCAAGTGTGCCTCCCTCGTGTGCCTTTTTAAAAGCACTTCCCCCTCCAGCTTCCCCCCAACCCTTCACACAAGCCCTGACCACCACCAGTCGGTTCTCCATTGCTAGGATTTTGCCATTTCAAGAAAGTTATATAAATGGAATTAGGTGAATTGACTTCCCCTCCCTCCATGATCATAATTCCCTGCAGAGTCATCAAGGGCCCGTGTCCATCTGGGTTGGCTTCTTTTTATTGCTGAGTAGTAGTCCAGCACGATGGGCCATGGTTCAGTCCATGTGGACCCTGTCCTGGGAAGAGGCCACATGGAGGGGCTGCAGCCTCCGCTGCTGAGAAGGTTGAGACACATTGTTTTGAGAATTACAGTTTTGAACCCAGGAGGAAATTCCCAACAGTTCTGTTCAGAGGCAAGGACTGGAATGCCCGCTAGGCTAGGTGGTTGCTGACCATGAGTGGGTGACTACCCCCTTGATGGAGAACACAGGATCCTACTGCAGGTCACTGGGCCACATTCACCCCAGCCCCTCTGGCCTGAGCCATTCTCGTAGGGCCGAGCCAGACAGGCTTCCCTGACACTTTTCTCTTTTGGAGGCAGAGCAGAGACCATGTCTGACACGGAAGAGGTGCTGGAGGAGTGTGAGGAGTGAGTACCCTGAGCAATGCTGGAGAGCTGCCCTGGGATGGGGGGAGAAGAGATATCCCCCTCATTTTCACCTCTGTCTTCAGGCTGGGGAACTTTGGAACTAAGAGGGTCCTACCTGTCAGGGCACTTGGCCATGAGCTGAACAGCTGAGAAGTGGGTCTCCTGAAAAGGGATCCAAGAAGGCCCCATGAGGACCCCCAAAACACAGAGCCGATTGTGCCCTGGGACCCAGTGACCCAGCCTCTCTCCCACCTTCAGAGCCCCTGGGGGCTGAGCAGTCAGGGGATGGCATGCGGAGAGGGCTGGTCTTACAGTGTAGGATTTGGGAAGAGACAGGGAGAGGGAAGAGCTTTCTAGAAGAGCTGGGAAAGCTGCTTGAGGGGAGAGTAGTAAGCAGCAGTTGCAGAAGAGGCCAGGCTGGCTGAAGCCGAGGTTCTGGGGCCAGGGGAGGCAGCCCTGGAGGCAGCTGCTGACAGCATCTTTTGCTCTGCAGGGAGCAGGAAGGTAAGCACACATCCCTACCCTCCTTTAGAAAGACGTCCTGGTCTGAAACTGACCCCTCTTCTCTTCTCTCTTGCTGCTGTGACCTTCTCTTCTGAGCAGAAGATACTGTGGAAGGTAAGGAGATTGAGAAGAGGGAGGGTCTGAAAGCAGGGGTCCCAGGATTCCAGTATTCTTGGGGACCCCCAGATAACAGCCTGTCTGCCCCTGCCCCTCACTCTCACCTGGGCAAGCCTTCTCCAGCAACCATGGCGCTGAAGTGGGAATCAGTTCTCACCTTGGCTGTTAGCTCTTGAAGTCAAAGTTTTCAGGTTTCTGTTTTTAAAACCCGTCTCTGCCATCTGCCATTGTGTTCAAACAGAATCACCACTTTTTCCTACTCATTATATATATATTTTTTAATCTATTTTTTTTAACCACAAAAGTTTTAAATGCTTGGAAAAGCAGCAAAAATCGAACGATACAGTTTCCCCCATGCACACAGATCCATTTCTGGTCCGCCTTTGACATCTGCTCCATCTCCCCATTTCGGAGAGCAGATGTTCAAGGTCATTCTCAGACTCCCTTTCATTTCATGCTGACATAATTCAGGGCATACCTCTGAGAGATAGGCACTATTTAAAAAACATAACCAGAATATCTAAAAACCTTCCATTAAATAACATTTCAAATAAGTGATAAATGTGGATGTGTACAGTTGTCAGAAACATTTTATACAGGTCGGAAGACATGGTTATCCTGAAAAGGTCATCGCGGTTCCTCCTCTTGGATCCGTCAGTACAGTTCTCTCCTCGACTTTGTGCCTCGATCTCACTGAAGGCCGTGGGAATCCCTTTAGTTTTCAAGGAACACCAAGCACTTCAGAAACTATTGGGAGTTTTTTTTTCTTGCTTATTTTTTAAAGGGAAGGTGCAGGCAGGAATGAAGGTGAATAGGCAGGCAGGAAGAGAGAGGAGGAAGAAGTACTTTATTTATTTGATTTAGTTGTTCATCTTGGTTGCTTCTCTAGGACCTGGGGCACGAACCTGAGTCCTTGGGTCGTGTGTGGTCTGTGCTGGAAGACTTAACCATGAAGCCACCTGGGCGTGCCTGGAATAATTTTTGATTCCAGAATTGCTCTGTCTACCCCTTTCTGTGCCCCCTACTTGGACTCACCATATGGTGGGCCTTCCTTTGCTTTGGAGGACTTGCCAGCTCACGACAGCAGAGTTGGTGGGTGCGAGTTGCAGTGCAGACCTCTGGGCACAGCTGCTTGCAATACAGTAGGGTTTCACTGCACGAGCAAGTTAATTCTCCACTGTGCGGCCAGCCTATGCTCCAAGCAGCATCCGTTTTGCTTGCCATGAACATCTGCTCCTGTCTAGCTAAGTACCTGGCCATACGTGACCAGGAGAGCAAGATCCAGGTGGGCGTCACCTCCAGGATGGACAATCCCAGTGTCTCTTCTCCCGGCAGAGGTAGTGCCCAGTGCCGTGTGCATGTCCTCTGGGTAGATGGCTGCTTCCAAGCAGTGTTCTGGCTGCAGGCTGCTCCTGTAGCGTGAGGGCTGGGCCTCCCTTAGATGGGGCAGCTCCTTAAAATAGGTCAGGTTGCTCTGCTCTGGGCCAGGCGCCCAGTGGGGCTTCCAGAATCTCCACTCCTGCAAACTGGACCTATTTCCTGGGATATCGGAGAGGCTCGTCCACGTAGGACCATGGGGGAAGCTGAAAGGAGTGAATTGTGCCCACTCTCTGCCTTTGGGGTCTCTGACTTAATAGGAGGGAAGCTGAGGCTGCGAGAGCCAGAGGCAGGGTGGGAAGCGGCTGTCCCATTACCGACTGCTTCCCTGTCTGTTGTGAGCGCAATGCAGGGACCGAGCACAATTAGTTCTGCTTGACTCGGGATGCCCTGAGTTGCTAGAAAGTGGCTGGCACCCCAGCCAAACTCCAGTGTCCACGCGCTGTCCCGCTGCTGTTGTCCTGGTCCTTCTGTGTCCATACTAACCTGTGTTGCTTCTCCCTCTGCTGCTGCCACTCCCTGCATCTCAGAAGAGGAGGACTGGAGAGAGGACGAAGACGGTAGTACAGCTTCTACTTTGGTGGCTTTCCTCTCCCTGCTGTCCTGGGGCCAGGCTGTTTCTGGAGCCCCACTTCCGGTTCTGGGGTCGGGGGACAGGTGGGGACGGGCCAGTCACTTCCTCCCAGCCTCAGGGCCAGGACAAGGGTTTTGAGTGCTCCTTGTCCCTCCTTCAGGACTGCTCTTCCCCTCTTTCTAAGCTTCCCCCTGGACTGGGGTGGGAAGGCCCCCGACTGGCTTACACACATGGCCACAGAGGAGACTGGTATCTGGAATGAGGACAGTGCTCTGCCCCAGCCCACATCCCGTGATCTGTGCTGGGCCCTGCCTCCGAATGCGATAGCACCAGGCTGGATGTCCAGAGCACGCAGGGCCCCGGCCAAAGTCATCTGAAGAGCAACTGAGGAGACCTGAAACAGAGCAGATAGGACAGGATGTCAGCCCCACAGGACACTGCTGCAGAGTGGCAGGGCCTGGACCTCCTCCCTGGGATAGGACAAGGGCCAGAGGCACAGATTTGGGCTTGCATTAGAAAGAGCTTTCTGACATTGATGACTCAGTCGCAGTTGGCAGCCCAGGGAGGCTGCGAGTGCCCTGTCATGAGGGTGGGGCTGGGGGGGCAGGTGTCGCATGACGCCTGCATGAGGGTGAAGGCATCACATCAGGTGGGCAGGGAGAGGTGTTATCAGGTGGTCTGAAGGGCTACCCCTCCACCAGAGGGCCAGTCTACTCTCAGTCCCTGTGGAAGGATCTTCTCTGAGGTAAGATGTTCTGGGGATCAAAGCAGAGACATCTCAGGTCTCAGAGAAGACTCAGGCCTAGGAAAAGAGGACAGAGGATGGAGGCTCTTGATGCCCTCTCTCTGCCCCGAGGTCTTTTATTTCTCCCTCTGCCTGTGGCCTCACTCTTCATTCCAGATCAAAGAGCATTACCACGCACTTCCTACAGGCAGTGCCATGTGCCTGGTGTCCTGCCACCTGTCTGTCTGGTCCAAGTGCCTGACCAGGGCGGGGCCACATCCTGCCCCGCAAATGGCTGAAAGTGGGTTCCTGCCAACTCTCTGCATGGTCTGGGTGTCTCTGCCGGCCTGTCACCCATCATACACAGCCGTGCTCTTGGTTTCTTTTCAATACTGACAAAGGGTTCCTAGGGCTGCTGGGTCCAGGACAGCGCCTTCCCCACACCTCCCCTTAGCAGGGCACATGCTCTGGTACCAGGACACGGGGTGGGATGCTGGGGACAGAGTCTGGTGACATCACCAGGAGGCTGCTGGGGAGGAGAGCCAAGAAGACAGGCCTGCTCCTTCTCTGGTGCTGCCTGCAGTGCCCTTCAGTTAGAAAACAGGTCCCCAGACTAAGAAAGGCCCTGTTTTATTGCCCAAACTCCTAGGGAGGTGAGTTTAGAACAAAAGGATTCTTACAGACCTCCTCATGCTCTTCTACTGTGGTTTACCAGGGGTCAGCAAGCCTTCTCTGTGAAGGACAGATCACCTACATTTTAGGCTCTGTGCATTGAGTCATTGAGACTGTTCAGTGTGAAAGCAGTCACAAGCAGCATGTCCCCTGGTGCCTGTGACTGTGTTCCAATAAAGCTTTATCGACAGAAACAGCCCGGGGGCCGGATTCAGTCCCCAGGTCCTATATAGTTGGCTGACTTCTGGTTTAAACCAAGAACTGCGCAGCCCCCTGCATTCATGTTGGTCACCCCTTTCCAAGTGTATCTGTAAGTGTGCCTGCCAGAGGGTTTCTCTGTTCACTGTGTTGGGTTCACTTCTCCAGAACAGAAAGAGGCAGTGGAAGAGGAGGCTGAGGAGACCAATGTAGAAGGTGCGACTCTGGGGAGAGGGTGCATGTCTGTGGCTTTTCATGGTATGTAGGTGGGTGACCAGGGTCTCCAAAGCCATTCCTATTGCAGTAGCACTCTCCTGGAGCATGCTCTCTGACTGGTGGCCCTGTGGTCCTGTGTGGGCTGGGATTCAACCTTCAGTAGTTCTAGCCATGAACCCGACTGCTCCTTTTGGGCGCATGGCGGGGGTGTGTGTGTGTGTGTGTGTGTGTGTGTGTGTGTGTGTGTGTGTGTGTGTGTGTAGATGGTTCCTTGATCCCGCACACCAGCAGGGGGTGCTCTGGTCAGGACCTGTCCCTGGGGAAGGCTCTTGGCAGTGGGGAATTGGGCCCAGAATGAGGATCTTTACTGACTTCTCATTTTCTCTTTAGAAGATGAACAAGAAGAAGAAACTAAAGAGGCTGAAGGTAAGGACTGTTGGACATTCGGAGAGAGATTTGGGGGCGGCAGCTTCAAGCAGCTTTGCGGGGGGCTGCCCACAGGCTCCTTGTAGGAGGTGTGGGAAGAGAGATTTGTGGGAAGAGGGATGAGAATGGTGGCTGTGAAGGTTTTCCTCATCCAGAGGACGGTGCCCAGCGGGAGCAGGGGCTGCTGTCTAGGCCCCCCGTCTGCTTAGAGCCTTCAGGAGTCACATCCACACACGGGGCTCCAGGACCTCTAGGGTTTGGTGTCTGCAGGATAAAGCCCCAAGGCATAGATGGTCCGTGTGGTGGGTGATTGTCGTGGAAACTGTCATGCTGCAGCCTTTGCCAGCAGTGCAGGTGGTCTTAGTGCCGCTTCTGGGGGAGGGGCAGCCAGAGGGACTTGGAATCATGCCCATCAGCTTCGTGCGGCTGCCAGAAGTCCAGGGGCAACCAAGGAGGCAAAGACCTGGGAGGAGATGGTGGGGCCAGGACCCCAGAGACCACGCCATAGGACCCCTCCTCACGGTAAGGTCCCAGACAAGCAAAGCTGCCTCCCGCAGCACTGGTCATCAGAGAAGGGCTGCACTGCAGCGTGTGTGCTCCCTGCAAGGATTCAGCTCTCCGCAGGCATCCTCTGGGACCCACTGTGAGAAAGGGCGTGTGGGGTTTGCCATCCCTGCTGCCTTAGTGCTTGCTGTTGCTCCTGGACCCAGGATCCCCAGGCTGGAAGGGACTCACTGTGTAGATGGGAAAACAGAGGTTCTGGTGCTCTGGTGGAGTAGTGGTTAGGTCAGCTGCCTCTAAAGGAGCCAGCTCTGCGTATATACTAGGGACCGGGGATCGCATCCCACGTCTGGGGGGAACAACCAATGTGAACAACTAAATAAATTTTGTAACAATAAAACCTAGAGGTCCTCAGATGCCCAATTCATCAGGACCAGAACTGCGATCAGATCTGGGGCCTCCTGACCCTGTGTTTATGTGCTTCTTTCCTCTTCAGATGGTCCAGTGGAGGAGTCCAAACCCAAGCCCAGGTAAGTGGTACACACCTTTGGTGAAGCCCGGGGAAGATGACCAGGACAGGAGAGAAGTGAAGTTTGACACAGCAGGCATGGGCTGGGAGAATGGAAGGTATAGATCACCATGTACAGTTGTGCAGGTTGTGTACTGCACAAGAGTCTTAGTCTGAGGGAGTGGGTGGAAGCTGAAATGCATGCCACACTTCGCTGTGTGCCCTGACATGGACGGTACTATGTTCGTCTGAAGTAAAGGGATAGGCCACCTGGCACATTGGACAGACACTCACTCCTGTTCCACAGGATGGTTCGAACGCCCTCCTTTGTGCCTGAGGAGAGACCTGGGGAAGAGGGAAGAAACTTAGGGAGAGCCAAACAATTAAAGCATGCCAGCCTAGGCGTGTGACTTTAGAGAGTCACAAAGGGGCAGGGCAGGGTTGTGGAGTTGGGGTGGGTTGGGAGGTTCCCATTCAGTGATGCTAACTTGCCAGCAGATGGCGTCTCAGTGCACTTGCAGACTTCCCGCTTATCTCAGCGTCCTGAACTAGCCCCTGTCCCTGACCCTTCTCCAGCCCAGAGACTGTCTGGCTCCACATTAGGTACCCTCTCCCAGTCACTTGACATGCACTGCAGTATCCCATTTAAGCTCTCACAGACCTGAGCGTAGACAGAGGGGCAAAGAGAGGAGTAGCGCCTAGTGGCACGGTGTCACCAAGCAAGGCTGTGTCAGGCAGGGCCGCACTGCAGGACTCAGGCTCACGTGAGAGGCTGTGCATCAAAGAGATTTGATTCAGACCAACCTTCGCCCGTTGCAGCGTCTTTGCCTCCTAGTGGTTTTGAGCAAGCCTCTAGGTCTCTGAGCTTCAGCTTTCTTAAATGAGTCCAATAGTCCCTGCTTCATGGGTACCTTGTGAGGATCAGTAAAACAACACACATGAAAGGCCGTGGGGACCTCCAGGTGCTGGGCCCTTATTACTGACGGCGGTGTAATGTCACTGTGGTGGCCGTGTCCTGCAGGAAGAAGGGCCTGTCTGCCCAGACACTGTGATCCCCCAGGGCCGGGGCGGGGTTGACGCTCAAGGCTCCTTCTCTCCAACAGGCTGTTCATGCCCAACTTGGTGCCGCCCAGGATCCCAGATGGAGAGCGAGTCGACTTTGATGTGAGTGGTGCCCTCGTGGAGTGCGCCCCAGGCTGGTGTGGCCACAGGGACCCAGTGGGAGATCTTGCGAACTCAGGGGCCAGGGTGTGGTCGCAAGGCCAGGCTGGCTTTATCCTGAGCTCAGGCCACATTTGCCCCTTCCTGGCCAGACCCCGCGCCCCAGGCCCTCCGCATCCGTTTGCATGGAGGAGGGTGGTATCTAGTGCTCGCCTGTCCCCCGGGCTCATGGCGTGGTGGCCGCTGAGCTAGTGATGCTCCCGCAGGACATCTACCGGAAGCGCATGGAGAAGGACCTGAATGAGCTGCAGACACTGATCGAGGCCCACTTTGAGAACAGGAAGAAGGAGGAGGAGGAGCTCATCTCACTCAAAGACAGGATTGTAGGTGCCAGTCCCTGCAGAATGTTTGCTGAGGCCCGCCTCCTCCAGGCAGCCTTCTCTGCAGCCCTAACACTGCTCTGTCAGGGGCCTGTGGCCAGGAGCCTCTCTTGAGACCCTGCACCGTGGTTTCTGGGTCCCACTTCTCTCCCCGCCAGACTGGATGCTCCTTGTTGGCTAGAGTTAAGTCCCTTTGTCTCTGGTCCCCCTATGATTCTGGATGTGGAGCAACTAGTCAAATGTCCTCCCACCCCTACCGCTGCCCCCATGGGGCACAACTCAGCTCTAAGGAAGGGAAGATGAGTGTGACCTGTAGCATCCTAGTCATTCTTCTGGGGAGTGGGAGGTTATTTTGATTCCTCCTCCTTCTGCTCTGGTCACAGCTGAGGACTTGGCCATCTGTTTGTAAGCACAGGGCAGCTGCCAGGGCGGGTCAGGGGTACCACCCTCAAGGAGACAGGAGAAGCCTGCATGACATTTTTCAAATAATTGAGCACAATCCCACTAGTGCTGCTCTGTGTGGGCCCCGTGCAGCCAGGCGTGGGCCAGCTTTATTTGGTCAGGGTCTTCTTTGCACTGGCCACCTGTGGTGGGGAGGGGTGTGTCTCTGCGCCCACCGGCTGGCTGAGAGCAGAGGAAGCACACTCATTGCTCTGATGCTCTGGAGGGAATGTCCCCGAGGTTCCTTGCCACGCCTTGTCCCGTGAGTCCCTGCATCTCTGAGGATACTTCCTCCGTATGCACACGTGCGCTTTGCCCCTGGCCCTATAGGAGAGGCGGCGCGCTGAGCGGGCTGAGCAGCAGCGCATCCGGACCGAGCGGGAGAAGGAGCGGCAGAACCGCCTGGCTGTGAGTGACTCCCCGGGGGTCCCCACCACCAAGCCCACAGTTCCTTTCAATCCATCAAGACAGCCAGTACCCAGGGAGTACTGCTCATCACTTTGGCTCTGTTAACCCAGTAAACAAGATAGAAAGGTCTGGGTCCTCAGGGCTGGCATTTATAAGACTGGCCCTCCTTCCTTGCACAGGATGAAGATACTATAGGGTTCTCCTGGGGGCTCCTCCAAAGCCACAAGTCCACCCTGGGGGGGCGGTGATGGAACATCACACTCAAGAATCAGGACCTCATTTATTTGCTCACTCATTCATTCAGTCCATCAGTCTTCACTCGTCCTATAAACTCTGGGGCTACCCTCAGGAAATTTCTTGCCCAAGAGAAAGTACTAGTCAATTTACCCACAAAGACCATCAGCTGGTGCACCCTGGTGAAGCAGCAGTTAGGTCAGTCATCTCTGAGGAGCAAAGGCCATATACCCCTGGGTTCGAGTCCCAGGTCTGGCAGAAACCACCAGTATGAACAACTAAATAAAAATAAAATAACGATGCTTCTTCCTCCCCTCTTCCTGCCTGCCTACTAACCTTCATTCTTGCCTGCACCTTTCCTTTAACAAAAAAAAAAGACCATGAGCTTTAGTTCAGAATCAGGGTTTCCTGCCTCCACTCCTAATCTGCTCTCTTCCTCCCTCAAAATCAGGAAGAGCGGGCACGGCGAGAGGAGGAGGAGAACAGGAAGAAGGCTGAGGATGAGGCCCGCAAGAAGAAGGCTTTGTCCAACATGATGCATTTTGGAGGCTACATCCAGAAGGTGGGTGGGTGTCAGCAGTGGTCTTTGGGGGTCTTGATGTGTCTGGAGAGATGAGGTGTCCACTAGAGCAGACAGAAGGGTGTTGGGTCCCAGGAAGAAGAGCCCCAGCTGTTGGTGAGAGACATGCCCAGTCCCTAGGCTGGCTCTCAGCCTGACCGGCTTCTGCCAGGAGGGATCTGCTGGGGTGGGAGGTGAGGCAGTGGTGAGGACACCACTGGTCCTCCCTAACCCTGGCTCCAGGATGCCCCCCAAGGTGACTGGTGCAGCTGAAGAGTTCCTTGTCTGGTCTGAGCTCCAGTTGGAGACTCAAATCTGCCACATGCCGCTGTTGGCCTCATATAACCCCAGAGCCTCGGTTTCCTCATCTGTAAAATGGGATCACTACTATCTGCCCTGCCTACTTGAGCATACGTAGAAGGCACCTATATGCTACACAGATATGAGTTGTTCTTGGGGACTCACTTTCCATTCTTTTTCTTTGGGTTCCACTCCTATTAGATATGTTCTGATGGGAGGAGGGAAATGGAAAATAGATGTTCTCGTGCATCTGTGGAATCAGAACATTTTCTTAGATTTCTCAAGTCTCTAGCTCCGAACTAGGCCAGCCACGGTGCCTCTGTCCTGCAGTGACCACACCAGCCAAATGTGGGGCCTGGGTCCTATCAGAATAGTCCCTCCCCTAGGAAACAGGCTGCCTAGAGTGAGCGTCTGAATCATCTTCTTCTTCTTCCCTGTCTCTCTGCCTTTGCATCCTGCCTGTCTCTGCCTTCTGTCTCTGCGTGGCCTTGTTCTTTCTCTCTGGGCTTTCTCTCATGGTCTCCTGGTTTTGCAGGCCCAGGTGGGTGCCACATCCTCAAACCCTCTTCCTCCTCATAGTTTTGGGAGCCCCAGGAGGGGGGTAGGAATGTGGAGATTGGACCAGGTGGGGAAGGAATGTGGAGATTGGATAAGAGAGAGAGAGA
>RJWH01003096.1:0-177947 GCA_004363575.1 Solenodon paradoxus
CGTCCTGCATTATTTTTTCCTCTTGGTGGGTACCATAATTTTCCTTTAATCTTATAAGCTATTGTAAGGTGAGGACAATGCTGTGGGAGGGGATCGGAATAGTTTTTCTTTGTTTTTAGATATAACCTACATCATTAATGGGCCAACTGTGTAAATGAGTGGAGGCTGAAATAATTTCCCTTGCTATAGTTGATTTACTGTATCTCCCATAGAGGCAGCTGGGGATATTTTCTGAGTCAATTTCTTGAGTGATTTATAAGTATATTGTTAGCCTTCCATAGAGGCAATGGCATAGGTGAGTTTGGTTTTTTCAGTACTGTTTTGCCTTGTTGTAATAGTCCCATTTTTCAGAGAAATTCCCAGTCCCTCTCCCAGTAGGGAAATTGTTATTTTCATTATTATTTTGAATTAATCCCGCATATATGAATAAGCCAATACAGCAAATCATGATTCCACAAATCATGATTCCCAGGAAAGCTCGGTTAGAAGTACCACATCTTGTTCCATGAAGAAGTCTTCTTTGAAGCCCTTTTTCTTCCCAGCTATTGACTTTGTCATTTAGCCAGGTTGGACATGGACGTGGCACCTCACCTCCCAGATACAGTACTGTAGGGGAGGACCCTTGCTAGAATTCTCCCACAATAGGAGGAATTTATCATTTATTACCTAAACCAGCACACATTCCAGAGGGAAAGGGGGAGTTTTTAACAGCAATGCAAAGAAAACGGGAATAAACTGAGAATGTCTCCAGGTGACCCGGGAGACCATCAAGTATGGTCTTCCCGCCCAGAAGTCAGGAACGAAGGATTTCCCCGTGGAGCTACGTCGAAGGGTACATATTCAACAACTAGTTTCCAACTTCTCCCTACAGGTAAAAGCAATGAGGCACTGGGCCGTTTCAGACGGTGGCGTTATGGGCCCAGGAGCTGCTCACCTGCCTCCTGGTCACCTGCTGAATCCAGCCAGAGGGCTCTGCATGGCTCCTCCTGGTCTGTGGTTCTCTTTCCTAAGTGGGAGGCATGGGGACACGCCATGCCCCAAGCCTACCGAGTTCTTCCCTAACTCCAGGTGAGCATGCTTCCCCGCTTAGGAGGCATGAGGGTGCAGTGCCAGGAAGCGCTTGGAAACGATTGGGGCGTTTTGACTTCACGACTAAGACTGGTCTCGCCCTTTCATACTGGGTGGGACGCAGTGATGGGAAGCATCCTACCTTCCCGAGCAACACAGAACTGGCCCACACAAACCGCCCCCACGCCCCGCAGATGCAGGCATGGGAACATCACAAATGCTGGTTGGAAAAGTCTGGGGCCAGCAAGACTGCAGGGTGACCATTCCACGTATCCTTCCCTCTCTCAGACAAAATGTGTCTCCCGCTCCTCTCGTCTCATCCCAGGAACACTGTCCCCATTCAAATGTGAAGGTCTGGGCTTGAATTCAGACTCCACTGTCTAGTCTCTGCAACATCTGGGCCATTTAGCTGTTTTCTGAGTCACCTTCCCTCCAACCCAGAGCAGGGAGATAGAGTAAGCATAGTACTTGCCCCTTAACCTGTCCCCAAGGGTCTTGCCTCCCACAGGGAGATATTTGCACATGTGCATTGCACACGGACCATCCTGAGCATGGGAACATTGTCAGTGGGATTGGTGAAGGGATCTCTGTATCTTTGTAGGAGAGATCAGTGACTGGGAGATGGCCGAACATTCTCTGTGTCTGGACAGGACAAGAGAGGAAAAGAGAAAGGGATGCCCATGTGTGGAGCTTACTCACCACATCCTCCTGGCACCTGGGCTGGGTCTCCAGGTGCCAAGGACACATGGAAAGCCAGGACAGCTAGGCAGCAGTGCACCCACCAGCGGCCCCACTTGTAACAAAGGCCCCGTGGGGCTCCCTTTCCCTCCCCCACACCCTGTCACCACTCCCCATCATTGCCTCCAGGGAACAGGCCTGCAGGGAGGCCGCACTTCCATCCCTAATTGCATGTGAAGCCTTGTAAACCCTGTGGAGCACATAAAATTCTAATCTCTTTTAGTCCTCATTAATTGCCCACCCTTTCATTATAACTTGCTCTCTTTTCTCCAGAATGCTCCCTTTTCCCTAATGGATTTGTAATTTCTCCTTTTATTCCCTTCCAGCCTGGGCCGCTATTAATTCAACCTCCAGTGAGGTTTTCTGCATGTCTCCCTTCAATTGTCCTGGAGCCCCAGTGTCTCAGGATGGAGGAATCCGAGGGCAGGGCCGGGCCGGAGGGCTGTCTGGCCACCTCTCCGGCCTTGTCAGTGTCTTCCTCCAAACACTTCCAGGTCGACAACTGCTGGTGACTTCATTTTATTGCCAGTGAAATGGGACTCCAGGTACCTGCCCACCGCGCACCTGCAGGCGTTTTGTACAGGCAGTTAATTAGAGGGTGGCCTAATTCCCCTCCACTGACTTTCTCAGATGGTGCCCCACGGCCCCATTCTCTTGTGAGGTGGATATAAATTTGCAATCACGACACCAGGTGTAAGACGTGGACCGTTATTTAACGTTTCTAAATCAAATTCAATATGACCCTGAGGCTCCCTTGTTGGAGGTCCAGGCCTCCCCTCTGAAGGACAATGCCGAAGTCAGGCATTCACTCACACCCAGAGGGGCTGGTTCGCAAGTCTCTGTCCATAGCAGTCACTGCTATGCCTGCTTTGTCCAAACCATGCACGTCTCTGCCACTGGAAACTCAGGTCCTTGTACCTGGCCCACTGAGCTGTCACCTCTGGCTCTGAGAGATGGTGAGGTGGCACCCACATAAGATCCCCTCTCTGTCAAAGAGATTGTGGAATTGCTGCACTTCTCTAGAGTTCTTCAGAGACACTAGCAAATTAACATTAGTTACAATTAGTAAGAGAAAAGCCTAATTTAATAACATACATGGGGAGAATTTACACAGCTGTCAATTCCAAGGTAAGTAGAGCAGGCCCACATTTATATCCTGAGCTGAGGCCTGGTAAGGGAATCTGGGGTATTGGGGGAGAGAAGAAGGGGTCACCAGTGGCTAAGAGATTTCTTAGGTAGAGAGGACTATTTGTAGATAAACCAATTACCAAACTACATTCCGCTAGAGAATAGGGACAAGTGACCCTTTCTGGATTAGGAGAAGGGTAGAGACTCAGGGAGAGAAGGTGGCTTCTTCGACCAAGGGAAGGACTACAGGACGAGAAGAACAGGAGCATCTCCCTTTTTTGCTGGGCTGCCCTCCACTGTCCTGAGCTCCTCGTGTCAGAGGGGGGCATCCACGGAGACCAGTTCTGAGACAGTTGGGTGCTCTGTTTTAGGCCCTTCAGGATGTCTCCCTTTTCTGAGGATTGAGGGTACCACCTGGAAGAACAGACCTCCCCTAGCTGTCACAGACAGGCTTCCCAGGACAAGTCACCTTGGCATGTGGGTTATTTTGAGCTTAGGTCAATCGAGGCCTTGCAGGTTCAAGAGAAACTTGACCATTCCCCAAGCTACCTAGAGGAATGAAGATTGAGGGTATCATCTAAAATTCAGGGTATAATCTCTCTATTGGAGAAATAATCAGAGAACTATCCAGAAATCATTTTTCTATCAGAGAAACCTTTCTATATGTCAGGGCGAACAGACAATTATAGAGCATCTGGTCTTTGTCTTGTGAGTCCCCTCCCCATTCCCTGAACCTCAGGTCTCTCTGATTCCTTAGCTCTGAATCAAATCCCACTTATTTAAAAAATTTACATCCATGTAGATTTTCCACACACATGTAATTAAGTCTGTTCTTTTCTACTACTAATCTGTCTGATGTCAATTTTTTTTTTAAAGGAAAGGTACAGGCAGGAAAGAAGGTGAGTATACAGGCAGGAAGAGAGAGAGGGGAGTCTAATTTTCACTCTTTGTAAACTCTTAAATTTCCTTTCAGTGTTGCACCCTGGTGGCTCAGGGGTTAAGCTCGTGCCTGGGGTGCAGTTCACACATAGCCCAAGGATCTGGGCTCACAGCCTGAACAACTAAATAAGTAAGATGCTTCTTCCTCCTCTCCTTTCCTGCCTGCTACCTGCCTGCCTGCCTTGAAGCCTCTCTTCCTCTTGTTTTTAAAGAAAAGGTGCAGGCAGGAATGAGGGCGAGTAGGCAGGCAGGCAGAAAGAGAGAGGAGGAAGAAACATTTTATTTACTTGTATGTAGCTCTGCATCTTGGTTGTACTCCCTGGCCCCGGGCCAAGAACCCCAGTCCTTGGGATGTATGTGGACTGTATTTCGGCCAGAGGCAGTTGGCCAGACAACCCATGGCACCAAGAATGGGTGCACCTGCTCTTCCTTCCTCTTAAAAAAAAAATAAATTTTCTTTCAGAATTGCAGGGGAAAAAAATGTTAACTTACCCACAAGGTATTTTCTATCCCCAATTTTTTAATGACAGTTATGCCTTGACAACATTTTTTACATTTTTTTAGGTGTATTAGTTTTTAATTGCTGTGATAAACTTTCTCTGAAATCTATATGCTTCAATGCAAAGGTTGCAAAATCAAAACAACTTCAGGGGTCAGGCAGGTAACAGCTGTGCAGAGGGGCCAGGGGGAGGCACCAGGGAGCCATGACTGCTCCAGAGAGCCGCCAGGTTCAGACTCACAGAGGGTCATTCCAATTAAGAAAAGGAGAAGACTGTAACACTGTGCTGACAAAACAAACTGTGATGTTTATAAGAGCCCCTCCTACGTTGTCTCTCCTGATTACTTGAAACAATATTTTCTCTTAGACTCCAAGCTTACATTTCTCCTGATCAGTTAAAAACAGATGCTAAAATATGCCCCAGCAGCAGAAAGCAAAGGAAGTAGCATTCATTGGCTGGCTTAGTGAAGTCTTCTATCTCCCTGTGAGTATTTACCCAAGTCCTCTTAACATGGGACCACTTCTTTCAGGTGTCCTTCCAACTTAGTCTTCTAATAGTAAGAGGATGTTCTGAAAGAAGTAACCATTTTTAGTTTTCCCCTTGAGCTCTTCAAAAATCTAAATAGAATAAAAATGTTTTCGAAGCTAGTCGTTTCTTCATTCTATGTAATAACCCTTAATATATTCTGAAGTACTTGCATTCTCTGGATTAGTTAGTATGTGTTAGGTAAGGCTGCAGTAATAACTCCAAAATCTCAAGCACTCAGCCTGGTAAGATTTCTTGCTGATGCTATATGTCCCACATGGTTCAGCAGGGCTCAGATGACTTCAGAGACCCAATACACCAAGATCAAGATGCCTTCTCAATATAAACTTCTACTGTCACTACTGCCCGAGAAGGGGATGTGGCAAGTCAGTTATGGGTTTTTTAAGTTTTAACCTGAAAGTGACACACATCTCTTCTACTCACATTTCAGATGGCACTTGACTTCAAGGAAAGCATCAAGTGCAAACCCACCAATCACTAAAAGGAGGAGGCAAACTATTTGTTGCTGCACTAACAAACTGTAGCATACGTATTGTCACATGGCTCACTGGCAAAAAGAAAATGGCAGCCCCCAAATGGAGTCCTCTCTGTTAGGCCCACCAAGACTTGATGCTTAACCTGACTGCTCTTTCAACCTTGCCCAGGAAAGTAGTCTGAACTGATCAGTATGGAATTTTTTGATCAACATCAATGAAGTAGCTTTTCCCAGGAAGATGAAGTCATCGGTCACAAGACCTTTATCTATTCCTCATGGGCAGGATACCTAATCTTGAAATAAGCCCCAATTTTTTTTTTTGTCTTCCCCTCTTTATGCCTATACAAACTTTTCATTTTGTACAGTTTTTATGAACAACTTTCTATCTTCTAGATAGGATGATATCCAATTCATGAATAAAGTTAATTCGATCTTTAAAATTAACCTGGTTTTCTTTTTCAGCTGTACGTATAACTGGTAGGGTCAGAAATACATTTAGCATAGGAAGAAACTAAGACTCAGAGAGAATCAGTCTTCCAATATACTCTAGCTACTTACTGGGGAGCAAAAGCAAAAGCTTGATTCTCCTCAATCTAAGTTTAATATCTTTCATCACAGCATGCTCTCAACACTGGACTGTGTTAGACTCTTTTTTTTCAACTCACCAATTTATTTATACACTCTCCTGGTTTCAAAGAATATTTGAGTGACATTGCATGATGATTGTCCAACAGTCTTATTTTATTATATATTCACAGAGCTTCTGGCTGTGATTCTATTGCAGAAATCATAGGTTTTTTTCATCATTCAGATTTTTTTTTCATTTATTTTAACAACCTATTAAAATAATGATATGGTTGATTCAATCAGCCAAACTGTTCAAGATTGTTGGAAAGAATGACTCCCTGGAAGGAGTAAAAGAAGTCAATTCCAAGGTCACCTGTGGGTGTTAAGGCGGAAACCCTCCAGTCCAATGAGATGCAGCTGTGCACCCCTCACACTGAGAGCACCAGGGGGAGAACAGCCCCCAAATCCCCTGTGCCTTTGGTAATTTGAGTGAGAACATTCCAGATTTCCATCCACACTGGGTTGTGACCATATCAAAGAGGACCCTTAACAAAATGTGATGACTTGCTGAACACTTCCGGGGGCATATGAGTTGCTCCCCTTTGATCAAACTGAATCGCACATTAAATGACAGCAGTGCAGCTTGAAACCTAGGGAAGAGCTAGATAATTTTATAGGAAATATGCTTTCTCAGCCTCATCAAGTAGATTTTTCAGAGTTTAGAATTAATAATTTCCTTAGATAACCAGCAGCCCAATCTTTAGTTAACAGACACATTTGCATAACAATCATAAACCCTTTCCTTGTATCTGGGAGAGTGTGTGTGTGTGTGTGTGTGTGTGTGTGTGTGTGTGTGTGTGTGTGAGAAATGCAGTGTGCTGGCTCCTGGGCATGCATGTGTCTGCAACTCCAGGACCCCTGGGATGAAATTACGGTGAAAAATTTAGAGACGATCTATTTTTCTCAACTTGCCTGAAATGGGTTTCACGCTTCTTCATTTTAATAGGAATCAAATGAAGGATGCTGACTCATTAGGAGGCTAACTTGAGATGTGCGAATTCCTAGCTGATGGCTATGTGTAGCTATGGTTAGGATTTCAAAAAGGTGAGAAAGTGATTTGTCTAATGTTTAAAGAATTGCATTTTAAGTTTGGACTGGAAGATCTGTGTACAAGGTTTTTTTGTTTTGTTTTTTAATTGAGGAATATTTCCGGTTGTTTCATAATTCTGCCAAAAATACATTTTATTCCAAGCAAAGAGGAGGCAAATAGCATATCTGTATTTTTTCAATTTATTTTTTTATTTTAATTTGAACTTGAGTTTGTCTTCCTTCAAAACTTAGGTTCTTTCTACAATAACTGTTATTTCTCAAACAGGATGTCCTTGAAAGTTTACACACACACACACACACTATATATATATATATATATATATATATATATATAAATTTAATTTTCCCCAGTATAGTGAAAATCACGATAATCCTTAACCCATAAGGTTGTGTCTACCATGTTATAATGGGTCAAAGGTCATCATCATTATCATTGTAATAAAATACTAATGGTTTAATTTATTTTTATTTTTAGCCATAGAACTCAAGTCCTCAAATATCACCTGAAATGAAGGCCCTTTTTGTAAAGTGTGTCTGTAAAACAAATTTTCTCTGGTTGTAAAGAAAGTAGGTGAATCCTACCAGTTCACCTTATTCCAATCTCTCCTCATCGGGGCTCTATAGAGCATATTTGGAAAATCATTGCTTCATACGACCCTTCATTCGCGTCTGCTGTAGGTGAAGATTCCAGCTACACAACCTCTCCGCAGACACACACACATGTGCACACTCATAACTTCAGTTATTTGCAAATAAGCTAAGCATTTAAGTACTAATGAGAACAACTGTCTACTGCATGCTTCACCACTGGCTCATAACTTCAGGCATTTTATCTCTGCTTCTCATTTCAGCTGTGACCATTAGTTGTATTCTTACTTTACAAGGGAGGCAAAGAGAAACAGAGATGACACCACTGTTGGTTAAGTGGGAAGGTTAGGGTTTGAACTCAAGTATCTCTTTCTTCGAAACTTAGATTCTTTCCACTTTATCTGTATTTCTCCAACTGGGCACCCTCGAAATTCTGCAGGCTTTCTGAAGTAAGTTTTCAGGCCAGTTTTCATGTTTATAATCATCCCTACACTTACAATGTGTGGATATTCTGAATTGTCTCCACAACCGGCTGTTAAGCAGGCTCTGCCTCAAGACTTCACAGTCCTTACTTGCTTTTGTTAGCAATTTCATGGCTGCCAACTAACACTACTTTAATGGCTCCACTAACGAGAAAAGAACAGAGGTGAACTGAATAGTTAATGACGCATTTGTGCCAAATGAAGGCCAAATGACATCACAGCTGGCCAACAAAGTAGCTCCGTAGAGGAAAGTGGGGTGCAAATTGTCCTCATATGAGGCGATGCCCTGGGCACCAGGCCTGCTGCAGCCAGCGCTCTGCTCAGGTTGCAAACTGTGATGGAATTTCAGCCAAACGTTCCTCATCACAGGGCATTAATGTTCACCTGAATATTGTAATGTCTGAATCTGAGCTTGTGTTTAGTTGATTAAGTTGTTAGAACACTCACCACAGTTTATATCTAAGTTGATGTTAAACATATTTAAGTAACATAAAAATCATTCAACACAGGGATCTTCAAGCATTTTTCATTTTAAAAAGGATCTATAGGCTCTCCTTGGTAGAATAGTGATTGGATCAACTGCCACCAGTCAAGCACTATTCACATACATCCCAGGGACCAGGGTTCACATCCCAGGATATGCAGAAACAAACAGATCAACAACTAAATAATAATAATAATAATAATAAAGCATCCTCCTCTCTCTGCCTGCCTACCTACTTGCCTTCATTCCTGTCTTCACCTTTCCTTTTAAAAAAGTAGAGGGTAGGGAATCTATATATACTGTGCAAATTTGAGGGACACCACCCTAAATGAAAGAGCACACCATCTGCTGGATTTCCCTCAGATAGTTGTTGAGATAAGAATCAAGAGACTAGTCAATCCCATGGATGGATCAGCCTCCCAGAACTGACCAGAACAGGCCTTCCTAACACGTGTCACTTTGGCATGTGGATTATTTCAAGCTGAGGGCAGTTGAGACCCTGAAGGATCAGGAAAAACCTTTTACCACTCCCTTAACTACCCAGAAGAATGAAAATTGGGAATATTACCCAGAATTATGATTTTTTTTACCAAAAAACAATCTCTCAGAGAAACCTAAGTGGCAGTGAAAACATGAACTTACAGACTGTCTCATCGTGGTAGTCCCCCTTCACGTCTTTTGAAACCCCAAGCCCCTTTCCCATTTCTTAGCTCAAACTACGTACACTCATTTTGTCCCATTTAGAATCTACTTCCATGTTAATTCTCCATATATATGTAATTAACTTTGCTCTTTTCTCCTACTAACCTGGTTGATTGTTTTGTTTTATCCCAGGTCCTGGGGGAGAAACCCATGTTCATAGACTATATATGACCTGCACCTCAGCTGTCTCGGACACCTGAACCATGGGGGTGCATCCTGATGGTAATTCGATTGTTCAGTCCTCCAGTGAAGAAGCCGGAAGACTGGGCAACTTTCTTCTCTGCCCCTGTGTCATCAAAATTCGACTCAATTCCATCAAACTTTTAGTTAACTGATTTTCTTTAATTTTACATGTTGACTGAAACCTCTTAAAGAATCCTGAATATAAAATCTACTAAAAGAAGGAGTGCGTGCGAGTGTGTGTGTGTGTGTGTGTGTGTGTGTGTGTATTTTGTGCAGACAGCTCTGATCTGATATCTTCTTTGGCTGTATTAATGAATATTCATGTTATTAAGGTTAGTAATCCAAAGACTTAATTTTCCTTTAAACTTTTAGGTCAGATTGCAAAAGTTACCATTTTATCTTTAAATCCAGTGAATCTCAAAGTTCATGTTTGGTGGGGCGGCGGCGGGGATGGGAATGTTATTAATGTTTGATCCCAAGTACAAGCTTGTTCAGGCTCCTCCACAAATGTCAAACTACATCTGTAACTTTAATATACTCAATTTCCTCTTTAAAATCTGGCTGAAAACTTTCCCTATGCTTAAATAATTCTTATAAATCTAATAAATTAGACTTTTAAATGCAGTGTACCTTAAGTGCTCTTAAATATTTTAACACTGCATGTGAACTTAGTAAGATTTAAACCTAAAATTGTAGGAACTAAATCAATTACTCAAATGTATGTTTTAAATTGAAGTTATAAAGTTAACCTGTTGTTCTAACAGGTCATGATAAGTATTTAAACATGACTTGTAACTAAAGATCTACAATTTTCCAGATTCCTGACTTAAAGACACTAATACTATGATTCTGGTCTTTGAAACAATTCAGTACTTAATTCTTCCTCTTCTGAGTTTGGAAGAGGCTTACATGGTGCAGCTATCATGTTACACACATGGTTTAGGGGGGCGCTTATGACCTAGTGGAGGATCTATCAAGACTCATAGTTTCAGCTGGAATGATGAGTGAATACTTGTCAGTAGTGTGGGAAGGGTAGATCTCTTAACTATGGTTATACTAGAACATTTTAAGAGATGATCACATACACTGTTTCATCCACATCAAGTTATATATTATATCATTCATTCCATTTACTCCCAGAAAACTACATCCACAAACCTCACTTGTGTGATTAGACTTCCTTTCCTTTCTTACAATACATAAATGCATTTTCCAGTGAACGCTAAGGCCTTTTGGTCCTGTCCGCGTCTTGTGTCCTTCTCATATGCTCTCTCTTAAATTTGACTTCTATGTCTCTCTCATGACAGCTAACTATGCAACCATAAATTTAAGGCCATTCCTCTGACACAACCTAAGACTCCTAGAAATTAGTTTGGAAATGTAGCCCCATTATCTTCAGAATTGTTTGTTTCTTTAGAACTATCTGTTCAGTCATACTGTCAACCGGAATTATGAACACATAAAGCAGAGTCAGCTCCAGAGTGTCATGTTTAAAAAAATGTGGACCTCCAGCTTTGAGATGACCATGGAAAAGTCTCCAACTCTTATTTGCATCTTCTTGACCAACCACCAAGAACTCCCACATCACCCTGACTAGCGCCAATAAGGATGGAGCACGTGACCACATGACTTGAGGCATTAAGAGCATTGAAGTATAGCTCAGCCCAAAATCCAGCTGAAGCCTAGCAGCAAAAGGTGGACAGGGTCAGTAGGTTGTGGAAGACTGCTAACTGTGATCTAAAATCTGTGTAGAGGGAGAATCTAGCATATAACTAGACTGTATTTCTCAGGCTTCCCTGCAATTGGACGTGGCTTCACAGCTGTGTTCTAGTCAATGGAATATGAGTAGATATGCTCTGTTCCACTTCCAGGTCTGCTCCATTAAACATTCCCTTACTTGTTGCCTTGTAACCGGCAGGAATGGAGACAATCTCCAAGGCCTTGTGGCAGCCACCAAGATGGCATGTCCTCTGTCACTCTGAGTCCCTGAATAATTGGATGCATGATAGTCACTGTCAACCTACTCTCTCCTACACAGCACTGTGACACATCAAAATGTGGACTGTATTTGAGCCATTATAATTTGGGGGGCTAATTGTTCTAGCAGATAACTGCCTTCATTAATAAGGCAATCAATAGTAATGATCTCTCCGCATGATCTTTCACTCTAACCTCCATGAGTAGGGTCTCATTCACTAACAACCTCTCCAGCAGAAGTTGCCCATTGACCATTCCCACTCCAAGCTGGAGGGCAGTAAACAGAGGGGCCTAAGACACAGAGCGGACTCAAGCCCACATCATTCTGGTACATTTGATTCTGTTGGGTTCATCACCACCAGTGTCTACACCAGGTCTGGTGGGCAGCCTGATTCTTAGACTGGAAAGACGGAGAGGACGGGTGCTGTTTCTCTCTTGCTTGTATGTCAAGAGTGCTCCTGATGGGGCTGAGTGATTAGGCTTTGGGAAAGATGACAGCATGGTGTGGTAGCATATCCTCTAACACAGGTCACCAGTGACGACAAGGAAGTTCCATGAGTCAACATGGTGTATTCCCACCTGGACTAGGAAGCAATGCATAGTCCATGCTGGGAAAGAGGTTGAATTAACTAGGAATGCCAGCCAGTGGCCTTTCAGTCTCATGGAGTGGGGTCACCAGAGCAGACCTGGATCACGAGGGCCATCCCATCACAGACGGGACCAACAGAGCTTTCCCAGGTCTGTGCACCCGAGAGCAACTTCATTCTCCTCCACTTACGCATGTGTGTATGTTACTTCCTCCCTCTGGACACCCCCATCCCCACTCTACGCTAGCTAACTCCTAGCATTCTTTGACACTTAGGTCAAATTTCATCAACTCCTAGAAGCCTACAATCCCACAGACTGATTTAACACCTTTCTTCTCTGTTTGTCTATTGCAACCTGAGTATATGTCTATGAATACCCCAGTTCTGCATTTATTTACTGTCACCCCGCATGCTGGACTGTGACTTGGGGACAGTGGTTGTGTCTGTTCTTTTAAAAATCCCTTGCCGTCCTCATCAGGCATGTGCCACCCAAGAAATATTTGGTAGTGAATTAATGAGCATGTCATCAGCCTCAAAGGGTCTGCCCCAAAGATGCAAGAGCTGGAATTTTAGTCTGAATCTATTTTCCCACTGCATAGTCAGAGCCCATATTGTGGCAGTCACCCCTCCCCTGGGCCCAGAACTTCTCCCTCTAAGCAGCACCAGAGCAGTGCTCTAGCTTCTGCTTCATTCTCCAGGACAACAACAGAACATCAAAAGCATTGAAGGGTTAAGTGTGCAGCAATCTGTTTGACGTGGAAAGAAAAGATTGGAAGAAATTTTAATAAAAATACAACCCTCTCAGGATTTGGACTCATTACCTCTGCAATATAAGGAAGACACCAGGCAATGTGAATTTACAGGTGTTAATTAGCCAACAGAGGGCTGGGCGATTGTTCCCAGAATACCATACAAACTGAGAGAAACAGAAAAATTCAATCAGAGCTCATTCCCTGGCTCATAGGAAGGACTGCATGTGTGCACTCTGTCATGCAAATCAGGTTTAATTTACTGCATGTTTTTCTGCTTCCACCAAATTTGTGGAAGAAAATGAATCTTTCTCTACTTATAGCTGTAAATTCCTGCATCATCAAAGCACATTCACATCACAATCATGTTTCCCAACTGATGCTCAAATAATAACAGGAGAAATTCTCTATGCAAAAATACTAAATGGCTGTTCCCAGGGGCAGCATTAATTTGGAAACATTCCCCACTGCTCTGTGCAGTAGAGTTTATTGGGGTAATAGGATCATGGGGAGGACTTTATTTTGAGCCCAAGTAGTTACTCTGATACAGATTCCTGTTCCTTTCCAGAGAATTGAGAATTAACCATTATAATGGTTTGCATGAGAGTGATTTAAAATATATCCTGCAGCCACAATTAATTAATCCATATTCACAATTAAACATAAGTAACACATTGGGGAATACATCTACACATCATCCAGCAGCCAGTCGGATGCCTCCCGCTCTGCACTGATTTGTTGTCGTGGTGCATTGTGGACACACCACAGTGAAGTCCAGCCTGCAGGTGCAATTATGATAGTACTGCCGCATCCATATCTCATTCAGACCCTCATTCGTGGAGTCCCTGCCACCTTCCCCAATTGTGTTGGATGGGATACCCCTTCAGCGTGTTCTCAAGATACAGACACCTTGTAATCACTATCGCTAACACGCAAGCTAGCGGTTGGGTAGTGCTTACCATGTGGAAACACCATGTGGATCACTTTTTGAAATATCCGTGTCTATGTATCCAGCTCTCACATCTAACCAAGGAAGGAGGCACAGCTATCTCCACATAGCAGAGGAGGAAACTGAGACATGGGGTGGTCAGAGACTTCCCTGGCTGCTGTGGCTGGAAATGGCACCAGTGGGAAGTCTTTCTCTTCGTCATGACCCTCGCTGCCTCCATTCCCAGCGAATCCTTGTCAAGTGAGTGCCTGGGGCTCAGAGACTCAGCCCAACAGGAATGACGGGGCTCGTCCAAAAGGACACGTCGATAGCTCTTCAGGGGTCATTGACAAGCTTTGTGCAATTCATTAAGCTTCGCTGTGTGTCATGTGTTTTGTGACAAGGACGTAATTAGCATTTGTTTTCTGGTTTTTGTTAATATTTTATGAAGTCCAGACATTGCCTCCAGGCGCCTTATCCGAAGCTCTGGGCCCCTTTCCATGAATCCCTTATTCTAGAGATGGCGGGTGGTGCCCGCACGTCTACGAGGGGGCTTCACACGGGGCACATTCTGAAGTCAGGTGGTCCTTCATCTAGGTGATGGCATTAAGCGCTGGGAAAGAGCCTGCGATCCGGGGTTGATGGTGCTCTGAGGAGAAAAGACACTCAGCACTGCTGCTGTCTCTCCGGCGATGGCGGGGCTCAGGTCCCTGACCCGGCTGAGGAAGGTCATTTCTGACATTGGGAAGATGGTGGCTGGCTGACTTGAGCGTCTCCAAGCATGACATCATATCTGCCACTGAAAACGGGCGCAAGTGGATGAAAAGAAAGCCTGAATTTCTTCACTGATATGTATGCTTGGTCTATTTATTTTTGTTTTTTTTTTCACAACTGCATCGGATTAACTATGCATTAAGTTGAACCACATGAAATTGCTGGCATTTAACAACTTTTTTGGAGAGGAAAAAGCATTTTTATTTTATTTAGTTGTCCATCTTGCTTGTTACCCCAGCCTTGGGAGGTGAACCTGGGGCCTTGGAATGTATGTGGACTCTACCAGGCAGACTCGTCTGCCAAGCCATCAGGGCACATCATAACAGTTAATAATTTTCAGTTGACAAAAGATGGCAGTTTTGTACAAATCCACCTAATAGTAGCTGCTATTGCATAACAGAGTTGTGATGTTCCAATGGTAAGAGCGGGTTGGGCAGACAGTAACATCTCTCAGATTCCTCGTGCAGGCTCATGAGGTGGCTAGTATATGAAGGACAGAAGAGGAGGAAACACACAGGCAGTCATGCTGTGGCTCTGTCTCCTACATTATCTCTTGATTGAAAAAAATGACTTTTGAATGATTACTGCTTGACATCCATAAGTCATTATGAAGCTAGCAATGTGAATACAATCAGATCACACCTATGAGAATGGCTATCATCCAAGACTGAAGATAACAAGCGTTGGCAAGGATATGGAGAAAAGGGAGCACTTTTATACTGTTGATGGGAGTGTAAATTGGTGTGAACATTATGGAAAGGTGTATGGAGAATCCTTAAAAACTTGAGAATAGAAATTCCAAATGATCCCATTATCACACTCCTGGGGATTCACTCTAAAACACAAGAACGTAAATTCAGAGAGATACATGCAATCCTGTGTTTATTGTTGCATTATCTATAAGAGTCACAAACTAGAAACTACCTAAGTTCTCAATGACAGATGAATGAATAAAGAAGATGTGGTCCCTATACACCGTAGAATACTACACAGCCCTAAAAAGGATTCCTGCCATTTTCAGCAACATGGATGCTACTAGAATGGATTATTTTAAGTGAAATACGACAGAAAGAGAAATAGAAATATTGGATGATCTCATTCATATGTGTAATATAAAGAAACAAATTAAAAGTTACCCTTGGACTCTGATAATGGAACCGAGGTTACCAGAGGGGAAGGCGGTAGGAGCAAAGGGTGATGAGATCCAATGGACAGGGATGGAGACTATTAGAAATGTGATGGTGAGTGTGGTCTGTTATCACATATTTGATGAAGAGTGAACATACACACTGGAAACTTCTGCAAATCAAAGTGATCTCAATAAAAAAAAGAAAGAAAACACATATAATCACAACTGAAATAGAATGGATAGTGTCCTTTCCCTGTCCAGTCTGTTGATAGCTGGAGGAGCTGCAGGAATGGAACAGAGACTCAGTCCTCAAGAACATTTTCACTCATTCAACAAATATTTTGGTGCCTATCTTAAACCTTTATTTATGGTGCAATAGTCCTTCAATACAATTTATAAATACAACAGGGAACCAAAGTATTTTATTTTAACCTGATTTGTCCAAGTGTATATGTATCAATAAAATGCATTATGCATTAATTAAATATTTAATATGTACTCGATATAGTTAAAATATTTTGAAGTGCTAACTTTGTGCTAGGATCTGGTCTACATGCTCAAGCAGAAAACAGAAAAGGATCCCATGGAACTTACAATCTAGTGAAAGGAGACAGACAATAAAAAAAAATAAGCACAAAAAGTGAAAAGAGGAATTAAGGGAATAAGAGCTGAGGTGGGTTGTCATTTCGAAAGGGGTGCTTGAGAAGGTGAGAGTTTATCAGAGACTTGAGGGAGGTCAGGGGCTTAGCCACGCTGATACCAGGGGGCAGAGCATTCCAGGCAGAGAGAGCAGCCAGTGGCATACCCCTAAAGTGAGAGCATCTAGAGATGCTCCAGAAACAGAAGGAGGCCCATGGATGGACCATGTGGTGAATAGTCCCTGTTACTAACCACATAATAAGGGACCATGCAGAAGAGGGTGGATTTCAACCATGTGACTGTAGGAGGCTGGAAATCTTTGTTAAAAAAATTGACAAAGTGGTGGCCTCTGCCTAGGACATTTCATCACAGGGTTGCCATCTATACAGCCTCCCAAGTCACAGAACTAAGTGTGAGGCTCCACCATGTACACAAAGGAAACGAAGTTAAATGCTGAGGAAAGGGAAAAACAAGGGGAAAGGGAGGTTTGAGCAAAGGCACATATCCATGGGGTGAAATCAACCCTCCCACATGGATTTCATCCCCAGGCCCAGAAAGAGGTTCAAGGGAGAAAGGCCCTGGTCACACATCTCCTTCCAGGAAGGTTTTGTGTTTTACGGGAAAGGCTGTGGGCTAGAGATGAAAAGAGGAACAAAAAAAACCCTGTTCTTGCTCTACATGAAAATGTGAAGTCCTGACTCTATTATGGAAAGGGAGTCTTGAGAAAGTGGTTCTAGTAAGTGCAGAAACATTTTTCACAAGGTGGGTCCTAAAATTGCTTCAGAGTCAACAGGAGTATTTGTTCTAATTCACACGCCTAGGTCCTGCTCGGACCTCCAGAACCAAATTCCTAGGATTGGGGTCCAAGAACTGATGTATCAATAAGCTTCCCAAAAGCTTCTAAGACATGGATCACATGAAAAACATTGGTGTAAATTGTAAGATTGGGAGAATTAATGCTAATCTTTAAGAAGTTGTACATGTATAAGTGTGTGCGTGTGTGTGTGTGCATGTGTGTGTGTGTGTGTGTGTGTGTGTGTGTGTGAGAGTACCTGGTTAGTCATAGAGTAAACCTCTGCAAATGAAAGAATAAAGAGGCAGTTGGGAAACTCCTAACTGGAAATGTGTGGGGTTTAACCTGCTTACATCTGTCCTGAATTAATAATCTGTAGGTCATCGACTGTTAAAACTCATCCCCACTACAGACACATGTGTAAACACACGTTGATGGGCACACATGCTCATGCACTGTGCTGAGTGAACTACTCTTCTTGATATCCAGGGCGCTACTGCAGAATGAAAAGATCCAGCTGTCAGGAAAGACAGGAGTTGCAGGGCAGACCTGCCCCATAAGACCACGCAAAGGACAGCTGACAGTCGGCACAGTGGGAAGCAGAAGGAGGAGGTGTTCTTACAGAGAAACACAGACACGAGGTCAAGAAATGCAGATGCTGGTGACAAGGTCTGTGTGAAGATTTTAACATCGGGGGTGCTTTTCTCCAGGACTAAGGGTGTAAGATTTTTCTCTTCCTATGGGAAACTCAACTCCCCAGTCAAGGCTGGTGTCCCAGGATGGGATCCTCAGGGAGAAGGAGGTGGGGAAGTCAGGGAGGTGCAGATCCCCACTCCTGCCCCTCATGTACCCAGGCATCCTGGTGGAGACGTTGCCAGGACACAAATGAAGGCCACACCTCCAACAGCAAGTATACACAGAGTGACAGTCTTCACACTGCAGTGACCATGGTCTCAATTCGAAATACATTTGTCTTACACCCGCTACACTCACACTCATGCAAGTAAAGTTCTCACCTGTACTCTCCGCTGCTCTGCACCAAACACATGGCCTCAATATCTGAAAGCTGGACAGGACTTTGCACTTGCAAAAACCTCTAAGTGTCAGTAAGTATACTAATCACAGAAGCCAGAGCTGCCCAATACCTATTGTTCTTTATGTTTGATTTATTTCATTAAGACGAGCAATGCTCTTAACTGACCTCATTCATTTTCTGAGCATAAAAACATCACACCAGAGGAAGGAGGGGACCTTAGAGGTACAAGAAAAGCTACCTCCTTGTTTGGGTAGATGGACTCATTTAGTAGGATAATGAAAAGTTGCTCATTAGAATTTAGCTGGGTGAGCACCCCTCCTGAGGACCCTCCCCATAAAGAGTGCTCTGGTCTTGAGGACTGAACTCATCACACGCTCCTTCCTGCCACTTGTACCTTGGGGGTCCACTGGGCGTGGGTCCTGATGGATGCAATCATTTTCAGTTGTTCACCAGAGCAGACTGAGTGCTTTATTCATTTTTATTGTGAGTCTTACACAGCTCAGAACTGTATACTGAATGCTTTCCTGTTGCTTTTTGTAGACTTGGTTTGCTGGATCGAGTTTCATTGACTATATGGATAATAATGATCATAATAATAATAACAGAGTGCATATGTGTCCATAACGTGCTTATTTCACTGTATTTGTCATATGGTCTGCTTCCCAGCCATTGTGAGAGCCTTTAGTGATGTGCTCATGCGGCAGCACAGGGAGGTGGCTAGTGTCATAGGTGTGGACTTGAGCCCCGTCCCTGTGTCTGGTCACAGCAAGTAACTTAGAGATTTGGAGCCTCCATCCCCGTATCTGTAGAAGATACTGAGCTCTGCTCCATGCTTTACCCACAGTACAAGGGCAATAGACACCAGGGGCCACTGTTGCCATGCCTCTCAATACCTCCCTGTGAGTCCATGGCCACCATGAAAGTCAGGGGTAAGCACTGGACTGACACCAGGTAGGCTAGAAAAGCACAGCACAAACCTCACTGTATCACTTACTAAGTTCTTCTTCTTTAAGATATACCAATAACCTGCTGATTGTCCACATTGCTGGTGGTGCTGGGAGTCTCTATCCGTAGGTGATTGGGACTAGTCTAAAATACAAAGCCCACACAGTGGTCACAAGACACACGTAGCTGTTAAGAGCATGAGATGTGGCTTCACCAAATTAAAATGTGATGTCAAGAAGAAGAAGAAAAAATACACTGGAGTCTGAAGATAATTTTAAAAAAACTGTAAAATTTCTCTTGATTATATATTGAAGTGACAATGACTTAGATATAAAGATTTACTTAAAATACATTATTAAAATTAGCTTCACTGGTTGCTTTTAGTTAAGGTAACTAATCCGCTTCCTTGCAATGTGTTAGGTGACATTATGTGGCGCTATATCTATGGCTCGCATCATATCATGAGACACTATTGGCAGTGAGTGTCTAAAAGTTGAGGCCAGGCCACACCCTTCGCTTGAATCCAGTTTCCTGCTTCTTAAAAAGCAATCTCTCCCCCGTGACCTTCCACAAAATTGTTCTCCCACTTACCCATTTCCATTCCCTTGCATATATTTTGTCCTGCATGATAGATGAGTGCTCCATGAAAACCCTGTTCAATGGTGTCTTGCATCCCATGTTTCAGGAACAGTGCGTGATCAGATTCCATTTTCATACTGATGCTCACCACACAGAAATGGGTCAATAAATGCTTGAAAACTATTGTTACAGGATTTTGTTCAATACATGAAGGAGTCAATATTTAGTGGCCATCTATTAAGAGCAATGCTTGAGACTCTGGGTAATGCAATGATCACAAAGAGATGATCTGCTGTCAAATTTCCATACTTAATATCAGAACACATGCTTTGCTCCTTGTATGTCGTCCTGCAACCAAACCCCATGTTCATCAATTCTTCAATTCTCTGCTTTGCTCCAGGTATTTCGGGGGCACTAAACTACCAATGCAACCTTGACCTGCCTCCCATTTCATTGAAAACCTTTCCATATTTACTCCTGTTTCTCCTCCTCCATATTCTCCAGGTCAAATGGATTTCCAGGGTTCAGTGTTCATTCCTTCCTCTGAGAAGCCAGTCCCAACACTCTGGCCAAGACAGCACTGGTCACTTCATTATCCATGCAATTAGTAAACTTAACACATGGTTCTGTGGTTGACCTCTAACAATGGATCACAATGATCAATTGACTATTTATTTTACTAGAATATGAGCCAGTTAAGGACCTTGTGTATGTCCAGAGAAATTGGAGATAAGTTTATACATATAGACCAAAATCCCCAAGCACATCCACCATCCATTTCCCCCCTGATAAGTAGAAGAAGAAAGGCATGAAACCTCAGGAGTAAAAGAAGCAGAGGAAACTAATTTTACCATGAACTTATGACAACATGTTAATAGGCAACCAAAACTCCTTGGCAGGGCATCTCTGGTTTGGAAGGACAAACTATCTTTGGTAACAACTTTCCGATTTGGAACTTTTGGAAACGGGGACATTTTGGTGCTACCATCTCCAGAGGCATGGGGCCCCTTTGTAGTTGGAAGGTTCAACTCAGAGCTAGAAGGTTTCTGAGGTTTGTTGACTTGTGTTTCAAGAGCTTTCCCAAACAGAGCTGTGTGACGGGCAGTGTGGTACAGCATCACTAAGGTAGAGTGTCTGTCAGTATCAAGTGTCTGCATGTGGGACTCAGTGGGAATTCAGTAAGTGTTCAAAGAATGAGTGAATGGATCTCTCTGCAGAAGGCTGGGGCAGATAGTCTAAGTTGAGAATCCTCATCCCTCAAGCTGTGGCAGTAGCATCAAAGGCCTGCTCTATAGGCATAACGGCTAGGAAGATTCTAGAAGGTCACGAGACAAAACCCAGGAGGAATCCTTGTCCACAGAGCCCCAAACAAAGTCAAATGGAGCCTTGAGTCTCTCTGAGCTATATGAATAGCTCTTAAGTGGGGAGATGAGTTGAGAGAATCTTTTTTGGTTAATTTCATTTTTTAAGTGCTCACCCCTATATTAATTAGCTGATAGAACCCTTATGGTGTGATGCGTGTTTAGGGCCATTGTAGAATGCATGTTGTCACAGAAATCTGTTTTGTGGGACTTGTTAGCACAGATATTATTTAGCTAAATAGCTCTTAATGACTCTTTCAGAGCATGCTGCATCTGTTGGGTAATTCGTTTTATAGTTGGGGACTTTAAAAATTCTATTTTTTTTAACTGACTCAACCCTAGTGACTTTTCTCCACACCTGGGAGATTAAAGGAACATCGCTGTGCTCAGAAGAGATTTAAAAGAATTCCTGGTTGATCCTGGAGTAAGGAAAAGCCCTGGAGTGTGGTCTTATTGCATTCTATCTTGCAGTCATTAAAAAATAGATTATTTTTTTCAAACAAATTGCTTCAAGGGAAAAGAAAGTCGAATGACATCGAATACCCAACTCTTTTGAAAATAACTTGTTGATTTCAAGCAGCCGAGAGTTGATGAGAATTTGTTTTCGCAAATCAGTTTGTGCATCCGGGGACACGTGGACTCGGGCTCTGAAAGATCTCTCTGGTGAGCTCGACTGCAGTCAAGCGGGCTGGATCAAGGAGCTCTCCTTGCTGCCGGCAATGCCGTAACATGTCACTGAAAAGCCCCAGCATCTCAGGGATGGGGCAGTCAAGGGACCCCTCTGTGATGTCGGTAGCACCATTTTCATCAGTTCATTCATTCTGCTTGTGAAATGCAAATATTCAAATGATGACAGATGGAGCTGGGAAGGAGTGCTTCTTTAATAATTCTGTAATGCCAGCAAATGTCCTCGTCTTAGGAAAAGGAGAGCTTTGAGTTGTATGGTTTTGGAACCCCAGTGTTTCTGGGGAGACTTCTTTACCTTGCATGCTTCGAGATGAAATGAAAACCTTCCAAAATGAATTCTGAACAGTTGGTATGATGACAGCGGCTACCAACAGCTTCTCAGTAGATTTCAGCCTCATTGAAAGTACCGAGCTGCTGGGTTTTCTGGAAGGAGATGAGCTCTGCATATTTTGAATCGCCTTTGTCCTGAGAGCTGACACCCTCAGCCCCTTACAGGAAGGACGCTGGAGACCACTTTGGACCTAACAGCCATCTTTCTCTCTCAATCAGTTCTGATTGAAACTAGAGTGTTCTCTGCCATAGAGAAGAGTGGTTAGTCGTCCAGGAAAGAGAGGGAAATTGAATCAAACTCTCATTTCTACCACTTACAAGTTCTAGGAACTTGGACAAATTCCTTAACTTCTCTAATCTAAATGGAGTCATTTGCAAAATGAAGATAATAGTGTCTAATACACAGCACTGCAGTGAGGATTATGTGAGATAATGTATATAAAATGCTCAGTGAAGTGTTGCTTAGGATCTAAGTGCTGAAAAAATATCAGTCCTTAGCAGTGTCTTATATAACTTGTGGGAAATTGCAGCATCTGTGGGACGAGAGAGCATGAAGACAAAGGCTATGCATGCAGTCATCACTAAATGTTCTTACATTAAGAGAATATATGAACAGCCCCTACTTTCTAGAATAAGAGAGGGCAAATTTTCCCTGAGAAGGTCCAGTGGCGAATATTTCCAGCGTGCAGTCAAAAGGTCTCTGCGAAAAGGACTCAGCTTTGTCACCGCAGCATGAACACAGTCATGACAATATGCAAACCAGTGTGATCATGTTCCATAAAATTCTACATATGCTTCGTGCAGCCAGCAGGATGTGGTAGTCGGACACTGATTAGATATAATTGTTTTTCAAGGGACAATAGTCCATCATTCAAAGGAAGAGTCACCTACATCATATCTTATTGTGTTCTCTGTCTATTCATCCACCCCAGACCCTATATGACAGACTATTCAGTTGACTTTGTCACATAGAGGGTTTGTAGTCTGAATTTCCAATACGAATAAGCAATGATCAGGTTATGGACAAATGTGGTAAGCCAGGTCTGATCACCTGTATAAATGGGACAAAAAGAAAATAAAAACTTAGTCAAAAACCACTGGAAAAATGGATGGTCGAAACAATAAAAAATGTATGCAATGAGCTATTGATCTTATGGGTTCTCTGGTGAGTATATTGTTAAAGTTCTGGAAACTTTAGAAGGTATAGTAGGAATTGGGAATTTTAACGACATCAAACACACACACATACACATAAATATTTAAGGGATCATCAAAAGAAGCATGACCTTAGAAATCACTATAGGATTATTTCCAGCTGAGCCTACACAGACAAACCTATTTTGTAGAATGGAAAATGATCACATTTGAACTCAGGCCTTTTGCCACTATGTTTGGATTGGAATAAAAAATCAAGGAACACAGTGGTTTGATTAGATATTTTTATAGTTAACCAGGTAGCTGTTTTTAAAAAATAGCAGGGTTTTTAAAATTTATTTATTCTTTTTTATGATTTACTTTTTTAGTCTTTGACAAATGAAAGTAGGGCAGGCATTTTAGTTACAAAGTGGGTTGAAAACTTTACCTCCATTTCCGTGTATTTCTATTTGGCTTCATAACATAAGAAGACTTACTATCAGTTGCAGAGTGAAAGAGCTGTGGTTCACAGTCCAGAGACCTACTAATTCTGCCTCTAACTGTAGGAGTGGGCTGTCGTTTCCCTGCTCCCCTGAATGGAATGAGAGCCGTATACTTGCTCAGGGGTACAGATGTCTACAGGAATGAGGTCACCACTTGATGGTCTATATATGCTCTATCATTTTTTTCACTTGGAGCTCAGCCTCCCTTTAAATTGTTTTCCCACTTGTGTTAGAATCATGGGTCGAAGTAAGTATTCTGGTACCAGAAAACAATAAAACAAGAGCAGTGATAACCTCAGCTCTCAGCAGGGTTTTTAAATGAGCTCAATTTAAAAAACTTTTTTTGAGTGACAATTTATTGCCTTGAAATGCAAATCTGATGGCATCCCCTCCTGATACCCTTCATGGCTTCTCTTCATTCTTAATGCTTGTGGGATAAAGAGAAAACACAGAACCAGGCTCTTGGGTTTTCGCTTGGTCCCCAGACATCGTCATACTTTCCCCCCAGGTCTCCCATCCACAATCATTCTCTCTCTCTCTCCTTCTCTCTCTCACTTCTACTCCTCACACACTTCCTCAGACAGTCTTTTCTGAGTCCCAGTCAACTGTCATAGAACCGACCTCTAGCCTTCAAGACCTTGTCATTGTACACTCATTAGGATGACATTTTAATTAACATCTGTCTCTCCCACCCCCAGTGTCTGTAAACCCCCCAGGGAGCAGCGAATGTGCTCGTGTTTGAAGGACAGAGGGCTGAGCTCAGAGCCTGGTGTGTGAGCAGGGGAATGGTGATCAGAGGATCTAGAATGTAAACACAGACGGTCAAAACAAAGAGGATTTCTAAGGGCCAGTTCACATGTTACAGACAAAATAATTACAGATTTTGTTCTCTCATTCCTAACTGATGGTCTGGACATGGAAGGGGCCAGGTGGTAAATGCCTTAGGCTTTGGGGCCATGTGATCTCTGTCTCAAGTACTGAACTCTACTGCCAGCACCCAGAGCTCAGAAGTAAATGAGTGTGGGAGGGTCCGATCTCCATGCAGTTGACAGTTGAGTACGATCTTTCTTTGCTGTGACGGTCACTGTGTGTGTCTCACTGAGGCTTGAGCTTCTAGATGCCAAGAGCGCCCTAGCCACACTTGTGATGACCATACATGTCCTCAGACTTTGTCAGTGTTCCTGGGAAAGCCAAACCCTATCAGCTGAGCCCAACACAGTGAAACTTCACAAAACCAAACAGCAACCAGAGTTGGCCCCTGGGCTGTCCTTTGCTAAATCTGATCTAGAAGAGAGAAAAGAAAATTCGAGACTTCTTTAAGGATGTCCTGTTTCCAGAAGCACTACTCATTGATTCTTTCACTTCTTGGGTCTTCTCAATGGAAAGGGTTCTTTGAATATTTTCTCTCTTAGAGTTGGGTAAACCCTTGGAGAGTGGTCCATACAGGCCTCAGAGAGTTCGATGTAGACAATGCAAAATGGACCTGCTCAGGTCAACGAGGTTGTCCTGATATTCTCATATATCACCTGTCTTCCTCACACGTGGACCTCCACAACCCGTGATTATTTTTAGTCACTTTACTTCTGTTTGTTTTTACTAATTCTCAGCAGTGTGCATGATAGGCAGCTCAAGAGCAGAAGGTGCGTGGAGCAGTAGGGTTGACTTGTGCTTACAGCTGGAGATTCAACCTCTTAGTGACAAGGGAGACCTTAGAAACTATTCTCTGCTTCCTGTGCATTTATTTTTTTTCCTTTTTGGACCTCAGGTACAGAGACAGATTGATCATAGTCAGTCATGGTGCCTCCCACTGTCTGAGGCATGGTCCACATAGGGTTTTATTCATTTGTTTGTTTATTTATGTTACAAACGTCTGTGCTCCCCACCCCACCTAGAAGTAGAACAGGTCACCAACATGCCCCCAGATGTCTGTTCCATCCCATGCTGTCCCCCTGGCTTCCATCACAGGGGATTCTTCCCCCTCGACATGCAAGACTGTGGGCTCCCATCATTTTGGTTGGAGAATTCAAGGGAAAGGGCCAATGAACTCTCCGTTAACAAAGCCCTACCTCTGCGGCACTACTTCCATGTCCATTCTCTCTGACAATCCTAGATGTGCCACGCATCTAGTTGACACCTCTAAATGGGAGTGAAAACCTAGGTAAGTTGGTTTTGTAAGACACAAATAAAACATATTTTGATTCCTAGCAAAAGTAACTTCTTACCAGGTAGAAGCCAATAGCCATGTCCTTTCCAGTATGCTAAGGCCATGAAGATGCCTTGTCTCAAAAAATAGATTTTTTTTTAAAATATGGAGGCTCTTCTGCTTCCTTGGCTATTTCTCTATTTGAACGTTAAAAGAGTTGTACCCTTCATACCGCTCTGTGGAAGACAGCTAGTCTGCTTGCCCCCAGGACAGCAATATTGGTGTGGCAAACTCTAACACAGCGTGAAATGTATGGTCTAATTTAAAATTCCTCAAAAATGCCAATGTATCTGATTTTCACCAGAGCAGAGAGATAAGGCAGCCATGCCCCATGCCGCTTCACATCTCTATATCGTTGACATTGAACCTGAGGGAAGACAGGCGCCCCAGGTGTGAATGAAGGAGGTTGGGGCTGATGTACATGTGAAAAACAAGATACAAAAGAGGAAACACTTGGGGAAAAACGAGCCCTTGTATGTGTGTGGGGGGAGGCACGTGGGGGTGGTAATGAGTAACACTAATAGCTAATTGAGTCACTATTGATTTAACATGGGAGATATTGAATTCTTCTGTTTGGTGTTCCTGATCCATTTGGGTGACATTCTAGCGACCTCAAGTGGAAATATCTCAGAATTGCTCCCATTGCTTTGGCCACCAAGCCTTTCTCTCGGTTAAGACGCCCCCTTCCGATAACTATTGGTGCTCTGTTCACTATTTGAATTCAATATGTACATTTCACGTACATATTTCCCTTCAAATTAACTCATGAAAAACATAATTGCAATAAAAATGCAAGGAGATTCATTTTTAAATAAAATTGAAATAACAGCTATATAGAGAATAAACAAATGATAGGTAAACAAACGAATATATAAAAAAATACAAAAAAACACAAGGCCACCTGTATTAATATATAGGGTTGTCCAGGTCCGAATGTGCTGGAAGATAAGATTGGGAGATCTGTGTCTCATCAGAATCGTCAGAAGTGTGGCATCACAAAGGCAATGGGTGGACAAGTCCTCTCTGGTCATCTCAAGGTCACCGGCAGCATTTCTGAAGGTTCTGTAATATTTTTTTCTGAAATAAGTGAAAAAGTTCTGGTGAAATCCTCAACAATGTAGAAGACAGTCTGCCCTGGGGTTTGCAGCGCAGCTGCATTTCCAGGAGATGTGAGACGCAGTAAAATGTTGCCCCAAGCCCCTCAGATTTCCTGCTAATGAGGAGGAGAGCCGGGCATCCTGGCAGCTGAGGGGGCCTGGCACCAGCTCTGCTGGGACCTTCCCAAGCTGGAGCAGAGAAGTCGATGCTTGATCCTCCTTGTGACTTAGAATATGTACCACCCTCTTCTCACCCACATGAGGTCAGGACTCCTCATCTGTGTGTTGAGCAAAATGCCCCACGAATTGCCAAATGACCCCTGGGGCAGAGCCAGCCTGGGCAGAGGCGGAGAAGGCCTTCCTCTGGACAGGTCTGCTGCCAAGGGCGCCCCCTAGCGCTGACTCTAGGACGTGCAGGTGGGTCTGGATCTTCGCACTTGGGCTCCTGAGCGCCTGGGAAGGGTGCCCAGGACCCCAGGGCTGGAGGATAGCCTGGCGGGGCCGGGGACAAAGCACTAGCTGCACCCCACCCCAGCTCTGCTGGACGAGGTGAGAGGTCAGGTCCTGACCCATTTGACTCTCCATTCCCCCAAGTCTCACTTCTGCCCCAGGGCTATTTGTCAGAAGCACAAGGGGGAAATGGTTGGCTTCACCCAGAGCCTTCCAGAACTTTCCCTCATACGCCTTTAAGAGCAGAGTCTGGGATTTTTAGTTCTGAACATACTGTGTCTAACAAAAACCGAAATAGACCCCTCCCTCAGAGGTTGACAGCACTCCAGGTGGCCCGAGGGCAGAGAGGCTGGTTTTTTTGTGGGGTGGAGATGGCACCAGTCTTTAAACCACCGTTCCCGGAAGTGAATGAACAGAGACACTGGTGTGATTGGCTAGTCGTGGCTATTTCTCTTGGGGGGGAAAAAAAGAATGTTCTTTGTCCAATAAGGTCAGAAATGCCGGCTTCAACAGACTGGAGGTATAAACTGGGCGAAAATGTGACTTTTCTCAAGCTGAGTGCTCATTTTCCAGCTCCACGCTCTCTGGTGTCTAACCAGGGACGCTTGGGTACAGTGCCACGGAGAGGTCGTAGCTGACGCTCCCCAGCTCCTGCGGAGACAGAAATGGGGCCCACGGGCTCGTGGGTGGGCACCCGCCTGGAGGCAATGCCCAGCAGGCAATGCCCAGCAGGCAATGTCCAGCAGCAATGCCCAGCAGGCAATGTCCAGCAGCAATGCCCAGCAGGCAATGTCCACTCCGCTGTGTTCCTTCGCCTCAGTGTCGGCCCTGAAGCACTGGGCGGCTCTGCCTGGTGTCCCTCCCCTGCTCTACCGTCCTCCCCTGGAGCCAGCAATATGTCCCGCACCACAGGAGGTGTAGAAGCTCTGGAACATTCTATGCTGTCCCCCCCCCAGCCGCACCACGGGACCGAGGCATCTGGAGTCCTCCGAGGCCTCCTCCGAGGCCCCCTCCGAGGCCCCCAGACGCATCTCCATCCCCAGATTCCGTCCTCCAGAGTATGCCCCCAGCAGGTGACAGGCAGAGGCCCCCTTCTCAGAAAACCCACTGGCTGTCTCTGACACTGTCCCCTCGGACCTTCAAAAAGCCCCTCCTTCCAGCTTGAACACACTTCCATCTCCTCAGCCCACAGCCTGACAGCGGCCTGAGCCCTCGGCAGTCCGAGTCAGCTGACCAGCGAGCGGTGGCGCAGACGGTTTTGTCCCCGAGGAGACTGGTGGCAGTCTTTACACATTTCTTGTCGCAGTTTGTGGAAGGCCCCCCACATGCCCTGTGTGTCTGTCGTGCGGGGGCTGAGACCCTCTGGGTTGAACAAGAAACTTGTTCTTTCTGTTCACATCAGAGAGAAAAGGAATCAATTCTTTTTTTTTTTGTTTTTTTTTAAGCTTCAGGCCTAATTTTGGGTTCTAGTCAATGACCACACTCCAAGCTGCCAACTGTTATTTAACAGCCGCGTGAGCCATTCCCACTGGTGCTTGGAAGCCAGCAGAAGCGGCTTGAGCAGAGCGGGGCTTTTTCTAATCTTCTGGCGGACATGCACCCAGGTGCTGGTGCAGGTGCCCCCTCCCTGTCCCCGTGTGTCCCCTGGCCCCCGAAACACACCAGGATGTGACAGGTGGAAGCTGTCCTCACCCCAGCCGCCGGCATCCAGGCAGCATCCCTCCTTGTCTGGTGTCGCCGCGGGTTCTGGAAAGCTCCAGGGGCTGGGAAGGTGAGTGAGGTCACCTTCAGCACCTGCTCAGAACCTCAGGGGGTTGAACAGGGACTGGGACCTTCCTTCTTCAACAGATTTCTAACCCGTGACACGTTGGCCTTTTGGTCCATTAGAGCCACTCTGAAAGTGTGCAGGAAGGTTGAGTGATGCCGCGCCACTGTCTCCAGGACTCACTCACGCCCCTTCATAGCACACAGCACAGAGCAGAGCAGACGTGTGGTCCCCCAGAGCCCCGGGAGGTGATCGTGGAGAGGAGCCTGCAGGGAAAGGGCCCAGGCAACTGCAGCGGAGGCCACAGACCCGCCCCAGTCTTCCCGATCCCTCCCCCAGCCCACTGGTGCCTCTCCTTCCAGCTCCCCTCAGCAACCCCCTGTGTCCTTGCTGGTGGCTGCTGGCCCGGTGTGCAGAGGAAGGGAGGGGGACCTGTCCCTGGGTGGCCTCCTGCCACCTCTGCGGGCAGCAGGGGGCACTGCCGTGTGACAGCCCGGCTCCCAAGGTACAGAGCACACTCATATCACAGGAACATCTGTCACCGTCACAGCACACCCAGGAAGGTGGTTTTGTTGACACAGCCCCAGCAACCAGTGTGACTACTGTCTTCACAGAAAGACTGAAGGGCAGGGCAGCCTGGGGCCAGCAAAGCTCCATGTTCAAGTGGAGACTTGGAAACAGACTTAAATAGGGACCGTCTGACTGGGACAGCTTCAGCCAGCGCTCGCCTGTGACTTCCTGGCGGTACTCTGGGAGACAGTGAGACACAGACAGGACCCGTGGAAGCCGTTCTTCCACACGGCCTTGTGGAGGTGGGAGGAGTACGAAATGAGCTGCAGCGATGGAAAGACGCGGACTCGCCACACGTGGCGGGTGAAACAGACTAGACCTCTGCCCTCAACGCCATCTTCTGCAGGCGGGGTGATAGCTTGGGGGCCTGCTGTCGTCATCACCATGACTATTGTCCTGCCGTGTCATCGGCCCTGGCTGCCTCTCAGAGATCATCCTGGAGACGCACTCGAACCAAGGCGTGCGCGCCAGGCCCCACCGTGGGTCAGCTGGATTTGAATCCGAGACTCCAGAGCCAAACTGGAGTGCGAAGCCTGCTCAGTCCCCAGGAGAGGCTACCATGCCACTCGGCTGAGAACCACTGTCCAGCTGTGCATCTGTTCACACACACCAGGTGACAGCACGTTAGAAATGGTACTGTCCAGGAATGAAAAAAGAAAAGGGTTCCTTCCTTCCTTCCTTCCTTCCTTGGGTCCGTGACTCCTCGTGGTGCCTGGCAAAGTTGCTTTTCTTAGGGCCCCTGGGAGCTGCCCAAAGACTGACTGCCCAGGGCCACCCCTGTCTAGTTAGGCAGGAGCCCTGCAGCAGGCTTGGGCATCAGCATTTTTTAAAAACTCCTGGATGAATTTTTTTTTTTTTTAAAGGAAAGATACAGGCAGGAATGAAAGCGAGTAGGCAGGCAGGGAGAGAGAGGAGAAAGAAACTGTCTATTTATTTTTATTTCGCTGTTCTCGTTGGTTGTGTCCCCAGCCCCGGTCTTAAACCCAGGACCTTGGACATAGGTGGACTGCTCACAGCTGTGCTAGGCCACCAGCACATGTTCCCCCCACCTCTGAGTCATGTGTGGACAGTATTGCAAATACTGTCTTAGCTGCTGGGCTGCACGCAGGGCAGCACATCAGGATGGCCTGGAGGGTTAAAGGACTATATGGAGCCTTGGGTCCCCTCTCCAAAGGCCTGGACTCAACAGGTGTGATAGGGGACCTGGGCGTCAGGAATTGCTTCAACACTCCAGGTGATCGCAGCGTGTGTACTGGTCAAGGCTGAGGCCACCAGGGTTTCGGGTGGGGAGTGGGAGAGAGAGGTTGAAGGGGTAGACAAAGACATGGTGGAAGGGGTGTAGAGGGAAGGGAAGAGGGAGGAAAATTTCAGTGTAAAATGACAAGAAATGCCCTTTTATAACTGAAACTGTCCACTCTTTCTGACCTCTCAGGCACATTTGCTCCAGAGCACTGGGGAGCCAGAATGTAATGTTGCTTCATCCAGTTTGGCTCAAGCCCTCTGGGTGGTAAGTTTGATGCCCACCTGTCCGGGATCTCCCCACTGTCCCATCCTCTAAGGGCACAGAGCACCAGAGACATGTCCATCCACTACAGTGAGATGGCAGGCACTTTCTAGCCACATTTCCACCCAACTAACCCCGACCCCCACTCGACCTACAGATCCCAGTTTCATTGTTTCCCTGTAATCAAGTGTCTATTCGTGCAGCAGAAGGATTCCTACATGGTAAAAGCCTGTGAATAGTCTATTCACGACTCTGTCCTTGTTCTGTCCTGGGACTCAGTGCCACCAAGTGTCCACTCTTCTAGTTGACAAGCTTCTAATGTCCACTCACAGTGGGCACTTCAACTCTCCGAAGGATGCAAGCCTGTTCCGTCTTTCTGTTCCACCTGTGTCAGAGCTATCCCTCCTCATGATGCAAGATAGCTGTCAAAACTTGATACAGCACACGTCCTCAGTAACAGGGTTCCAGTGTGGGAAAGGAGAGGGTACTCTCACCATACATTAGGGTCAAGAGCATTTTCCAGGAGCCTCTGCAGGACCTCCTCGTAGGTCCCCTTAGCCATAATTGGTGGCTAAGAGAACCTAAATCAATTGTTGATAAAGGAGGTGGGATTACCATGATGGTTTAGAGCAACCATGGGTCTTCCTTTGCAGTACAAGGAGAGCCCACCACTGGAGCTGGTTATTTTCCAAACCCAAACCAAGGTGGGGTTCTTTTAGTAAAGAAGAAGCGGGGAAGGGTAGGCAAACCACAGGGTCTTTCAGAAAGGATGAAACTGATCATGAAGAGAAAGAAAGGTACTGGGCATGGAGAAACATGTGCGTGTAAGGATTCATGAAAGACATGCTGTGTGCGGGGAGCAGGAGAAAATCACTATCACCTTGATGGGAAGTCGTCCAAAAAGTGTCCTCAAAGAAGGGCATAGTCGAGGTTTAATCAAAGACAGAGTATACGACTTGTTGATGGGACAGTAAGCTCTTAATCCATCTCTATTGTACAGTAAGATCATCCCTGTGTGGGCAGCAAGGGATCCCAAAGGTTATCTAGCTGTTTGTGCTCAGGACAGGTCCAGTAGCAAAGGCGAAGCATGCGTGGGAAGAAGCAAATTTACCAAAATGTGTATCGTCCTACTGGGCCTACATGTATGTATTGGGGTCCTGACCCAGCCAAACCCAGTCCAACCCCTACCCCTCTCAGCCTTCCCTATTCTCATGGAATTTTTCCTCAACCCTGGGAAGATCCTTTCACAAACAAACATAAAAATACTCTGCTTTCCCTAATTATTACAGTGATTAGCCACAGCTGCTTTTAAATTACTTCTGGGCATTCATTCTCTATCATCCAAAATAATAAAAGAATACTTGGCTCTAAGGAGTTTATGATAATGCTTTTCTGTTACAGTAAAACATCATACAGAAGTCTACATGGGATCGTGGCTAATTGAATATGTTCCACTGTGGATAAATAATAGCATATTAACGCTAAGCATTTAACTATGACCTCTTAATTAGTTAGATGTATGGCAAGGTATCTATGGAATAAGGTTTAAAAAAACATGATCCTAGATGACCAAGGGTGCTGACCTGCTCTTTGCCCCACATGGGAGTGTGAGAGCTCAGCACACAGATGCGTGTGGTTATGTGTGTTTCCCCTGATGTCTGAAACCAGAGCATTCCTGATTGGTGTGATTCAGTAGGTGATTTTAGAGTCAAGAATGCTCAGAAATTATTCCATGTAAATGAATGGTAACAGCATTCCCAGAGCCCCCAAATTAACCTACCAAATTATACCAAAGAGGCACACTTGTCTCTCAGATACAAAGGAAACTTGCACATAGAGAGGGTGTCTAATGCATGGCAGACATTTACATCTCTTTTAATGGAAATGAACATCCAAGGTCAGGGTGGGTTCTGATGAAAGCCATCATCCTGGCTGCCAATGACCAATGTCTCTATGTGTCCTGTGGCAGCAGAGGGGAGAAAGCTCTCTGGGGTCCCTTGTGTGAAGGCGCCGATCTATTTGTTAGGCTCCACCCTTGTGATCTAATCACCCCAAGGCCCCACCTCCTGGTGCCAACACAGGCATGGGAAGGGGCACTCAAATATTCAGTGCATAAAGCCCATTCGGATTTGGAATGTGATCCACAAGATTAAATTCTGATGATGGGAGAAGACGGAGAAAGAGGGAGAAGACAGGGAAACTGGGGTGTCCTACAACCAGTAGCTAACTCATGTTTTCAATCCCTATCTCCTTCTCTCTTTAATACCTAATAGTGTACAATGACGTCAGAATTTTCAGAGGACTTCTGAGGGCTCACCTTTGTTGATCCACAAACAAGTCATGGACAGCTATGCCTTGTGTTCTAGACTGGACAGCCTCTCTGAAACTAGAAACTTCTGAAGTCAGTAGAACTAATAGTAGGATATTCTCACTTCAGAAAGCCCATTTTTGAATACTTGAGATGCTATTGCATTATCAATGACATATTCAATGCTCTTGAGCAAGAGGAAGCTCTGCTGCAGTCCTATGTCACTGAACCTTAAACACCTTAGGTTATAGGATTCATTCCAAGTTCAGAGATGTTAACATGTGAAAACCTGTGTCCATTAAAGTTAGTGCAATATGAGACTACAAATGTTAGATTTCTTGAGAGTATGTTATATTCCAGGCATTATATATATATATGCTTTCTAATACCATATGTATGTATGACGTCTTCTGTTGTTTCCATTTTAGGCATTAGGAAGTGGAATTGCAAAAAAAATCAAGGAACTTATGTACCAAGTATTAAAGAAAGTGCTGGGTTATGATTCGAACAGATGTGAATCTGAAATTTTTCAGTACACTATCCTGCTTCTGACAACGTGCAAATACTTTTCCTTAGGAGAAGAAAAGAAAACAAAGGAGTTCAGTTTTCCTTTACAGACACCCAGTAACACACCGTAACCCTGAGAGATGGTTCAAGCTCACGGTTCTTCACCACCTGGGAATGAATGGGGCTAAGTAGCAATCATTAAGAAGAGGGGAGCCGGGTGGTAGATACCCGCTCATGGGCAGACACCACACCCTTCTAAGCAATGATGACAATAGAATTGCAAGCACATCTGATCAAGCTGTTAGATCTGAACTTGAATCTTAGGAAACAGAGGACACAAGGGGAACACATTCACTGTCACCTTGGGAATGAAGACAGAAAAACCCAGACCTTGAGAAAACCTATTGAGACAATCGGCTTCTTGACTAATGAGTGGTAAGTAAAAAAAAAAAAAAAAAAATATATATATATATATATATATATATATATTTAGAGGAATCTTTTAAAAGACAACTAAGAATAATCAGCCAAAATGCATGTACTTTATGTGTGTCCCTATTCACAACAAACTGAAAAAATTAGACAACTAGGGAGACTTGATAATTGAATGTTTAATGATATTAAAAAAATCATTCTTCTTTTTTTTTAGATGTAATAATGGTACTATAGTTTCGTTTTATTTTTAAGGAAAGGTGCAGGCAGGAATGAAGGCAGATCGACAAGGAGAGGAAGAAGAGGACTTTATTTTATTGGTTTTTCTTCCCAGTCCAGGTCTTGAACCTGGGTCCTTGGGTTGTATGCGGAAAACGGGAAAACTTCCCAAATCTTCATGTCATCCTTGCTCAGGGGTCATGCCCATCTTCTCTGTGTCATTCCAATGTGGAGATATATGCTTCAGTGAGCAATATAGTTATGTTTCCAAGAGTCTGTATTTAGAGGTAGTTTAAGCTATTTCTATAAAAATTACATACTTAAAAAATAATTTCTGGGTAGAAGTGATGAAAGAAGATTGCTGGCCACATGAGGTATATTATACTGTCGTCATTAGTTTTGTTTCTCTAATTTAAAGCCATTATAGAAGCCAACTCTAGCCCTGGTTAGACCCTGGTCACTATCATTTTGTCTAATGGGTATTAAGAGCATCTCCTCAAGCCTGTCAAGAGATTGTTAAGAATCCCTCAGGACCCAAGTAGTGTTGACAAGCAGGAGTAGGACATAAAGTCGCCAGCCCGCACCACCAGCCATCAAGGAAACAAGGGTGTTCCTTCACGGTGTCCAACCTTCTCTCCCAGGACGTGAGCCAGAATCAAATTGCTCATGTCCAGGAGAGTTTAACACAGTGAACTTAGATAGGGGCCCACACAGACACCCCAAGTCTCTCAGAGGTGGTCTCCTGTAGATGCCCCACTCTGACGCAAAGAAGTCCAGGATATTGGAGGACAGCCCCAAAGGCAGGATTTTCCATGGCTTAGACCAACCTCATGACCGCACCTGAGAGGTCACCTCTTGTCACAATACTTCAGAGGTCAGCCTTGGGAGGTGACCAGGGCAGGCACAGCAAGCCAGCGTGTGTTGGTTATGCAGATTTAGAGTCTGCTTCTCCATGGATAAGAGTCACGGAGACTAGGTCTTCCCCTACATGGAGGAAGACACCCACAAAGGGATATTTTCCTTTGTATGTGTAAATGTCTCCTCTGAAAGAATCCTTCTCCAAAGAGACATATTTGGGGGTGGCAGTTTGTCCCCCCTACACCGGTCAGGTAAGCTGCTAGTGAGGCACTGAGAGGGGGCTCCCCCCACACTTCTTCAACAGTGTTAGGAAAGAGCTGTCAGAATTTGAACCCAGAAAAGAGACCCGATGTTCTCGATCTTCAGTTCGTCACTCCACACGTATACATCTGCCTCACCTGTCACGCTCGTGCAAGCACACACACGCACACACATACACGCATGTGCAGCCACGCAGGTAGTGGGGACCAGACAGCTAGCCATCCTGCAAAATTGTTTCATCGGAAACTGAGGAATCTCTGGCATCTAATTAACCGATGGCCTAGTTACAGAGAAACTTGGTGGGAAGAAACACAGATAATGGTTTGAACAAGGTTTGCACGGAGGCAGGGAGACTTGTGATTGACCGATAAACTAGCAGACCCCTGTCAGCCCCGCGGTATCTGTCACTGCCAGCAGCTGTGGGAGTATCAAAATGCCTCACCGTCCCCTGAGCTGCCCCCTCCCTGTGTCCCCAGTTGCTGCTTCTTGACAAGAAACCTTTTCCTGCTTCGGACGCCCAGCGTCCAGCTAGCGGCCTCGCCCCAGAGGGCGTGATGACCCTCCCGTCCCACGCACACGTGCGCACACAGGCACGCGGTGGCTGCTTGGGGTTTCGTTTGACAGGATGGGGTCGTACACTGTAACATCCTTTCATAAGAATTTCCTTGTCACAAAACAACATCTTGCCACGTCCCTGTATTTTCCTTAGAAATTACTGGGGTACCGGTTGAGAGCCTCGAAACCAGGGCTGAGGCAGCTCCAACCAACAGAGGAACCTGAAGTTTCGAATTGCTTGGGAATGACGGCGCCACCAACGGCCACAGAATTCCCCGATACCGTCCCTTCCCGTCACACCATCCCAAGCACACGTCCTTTGTCCACATGACCTGCGCAGTCCCGCAGTCGGGCTGTGGATTTGAGCTCAGATCCCCTCGATAATCAATCTTTCTCTGCCTCAAACACCCGGCGCCCACAAATGACCGCTGTGTGACAGGCACAGGTCCAGGCTGCCCGGTGTCAGTGACATGAAAAATGACTTGTGGCTCATTACAATGACTAACTTAGTAAGTGCTGCCAGGGACCATCAGAAGCACTTCGACATGTGGGTCATGATTGTTTTCCCATGAAGTCACTGGAAGTAGAGTATCCTATCATTTTCAGTTCCATCCTGACACTCGTCACAGTTACACAGACCCCACAGGTAAGGCGAATCCCACAAGACTGTTTCCCACTCCGAATGCCAGTGCCCTGGGGGGTCTGCATGCTCCCCACAGCTGACTGACTTAACTACAAAGTGGGGGGTCCTACGCCCCCCTCCTATATACAGTCGTTGCCTTGAAGAGCTCACCACTCAGAGCCCAGGGAAACACTGACGTGAGCTCACTGGTTTATTAAATAATAGGAGGAAGGACATAGATGAAGAGGCTATCAGGTGAGGTCTGCATCAGTCCCATAGAGTTGGAACCCAGAGGTGTTCACGAACCCAGAAGGTCTCCCAACCCCATGCTCACCCAGAGCATGCTCCACCATGAGCTCTATCCCCAGCCCCTCTCCTCTCTGGAAAATGGGATGGAGGCAGAAAATCCCAGGCTTCTCCACCCATGGCTTGGTCTGTCTGGTGACCAGCCCCCTCACGACACACCCAGAGCCACCTCACTGGAACAAAAGGCACCCCGTCACCTAGAGGATTCCAAGGGATTTAGGAGCCCTGTGCTGGGCGCATGCTGGCTTTTCGGTTATGTCACAGGGGAGGCAGGGACTGCAGGAAAGGGGTCTCTGCAAGCTGAGCTGGCCAGCCTCTCGGATGTGACTGGAGCAGGGCATAGAATTGCTGCAGTTTTGTGTGTGACCACCAGAGGGAGACATCACCCTGGAGAAAGGACACCTGGCACCTGGGTGGGTGGGGGATGGGGGGACCCTACCGCCATCCTGTCATCCTGGAGCCTCCCAAGCTGATGCAAGTCGCTTCACTCGGTTTTAATTTCACCAGCCTGTCCACTGTTTTCTATTCCTGCTGGTTCCTGGCTTCTAGGATATTTTCCATTTTTGCAGTCCAATACCCTTCCTGCTCTTTTGTTTCTTTTTTATTGCTCTAATTTGATTTTGCCTTCAAAGGCTAATTGGGAGGAAAATAATCTGTCAAAAAAGCCATTTGTGTGTGCCCTGATGGCCTCACACCTCCGGCTGGTGCAGTCCACACACACGTCCCAAGGTCCTGAGTTCGTGACCCAGGGCTGCAGGGAGCAAGAATGAACAACTGAATAAGATAAATGTATGCCACTTTCTCATCAAATTCTGCCTGTCTGCTCGCCTTCATTCATACCTGCACCTTTCCTTAAAAAAAAAAAAAAAGCCATTGGATATTTATTGTGAGACAAATTACCCAACCACCTTCTAACTTTCTAGTAAAACTTGCTGCCTTTCTCCTCCAAGCAGCCGACGCCAGACTGCAGGGTCAGTGCAGTGAGAGGCATCACAGTTTTCTCCTCCGTCACAGCCTCACACACACAACCTCCTACACACAGCTGCACACACTAACTGACACAGACACAATGCAACAGACACACACTCACACAACTTTGTACAATCCATAGTCACACTCGTGCACTCACACACTACACACGCATACACACCCATCAAACCCACGCACACACAACTACACATGCATTCACAAGGCACACGCTTGTGGGTGTGCACACATGCATGTTCTCTGTCGCACTCACATGCTTCTACACACATGTTCTCTCTCACACGTGCAAACTCCCACATCCACCCACACTCCTAACACACACACATTCATAGCCCAAGTGAGAAGCTCGGATGTTTTCAGTCATCCCTCTGCATCCCCATCACCACATGGAGTGAAGGCAAAAGCAAAAATAAGGAAGCAAGCCAGCATTTGGAGAGGATGAAGGAAACCAGGGCAGGGCAGAGCCTCTTTCCGGGAGCTTGACTTCTGAGTCAGCCGGCAGTGCTGGTCCAGGGCTCGCCAAACCCCTCGGTTGCTGTCAAAGACCGATGTCAAAGCAAGCACCAGGTTTCAAAGTGAAACCTCGGCTGCTGCCCTCATGCAAGTCCAGATGAGTCAGTACGACCTTGATCTCGCACTCCTGCTGCACCCTGAAGCCGCCAGCGGCCCCCGGAGGAGTCGGTGGCTCTGTCAGGACTTGGAGCTCCTCGGCGGGAGTGTGTCCAGGCTCCCCACGTGGCTTCCTCCGCGCCACTGCTGCTGGCTCCCACTTCTTGCTCAGGCTCCACGTGCAAAACATGCACGTGTGTGAACACATGTGCATCCATGGAGCCAAATGGAAGAACATGTGCCAGGTCACACAGCTAAGAGGAGCCCATTTGAGCTCTTTCCAGTTCGCCTCTAATGCAGTGAGTCTGAAATCACCGAAGCGCTAGGAAGGCGGCAGCTGCAGGCTCACAGGCCTGGGTCTGGGGATCAGAGCCATCCCATGGTCCCCAAACCTGCAGGCGATGGGATTCAGGTCTCCTCCCACCTCATTCAAGCAACTTACAGTGTCCAGCATCCACTCTCATGGGCACGGCTCTTTTTTCTTCTTTAAGGAAACTTTCCAACATATTTTTAAACCACACATTCTGGTTTTTAATATTGGTAAAGTATCATTTGTTCTTTTTTTTTTTTTTTTTTTAAAGGAGAGGTGCGGTCAGGATTGAAGACAAGCAGAGGCAGGCAGGAAGAGAGAGGAGGAAGAAGCGTTTTATTTTACTTAGTCGCTCATCTTGGTTGTCCCCAGGACATGAACCAGGGCCCCTGAGATGGATGTGACCTGTGCTCTTGGCTGCAGGTGGCTGACGACACATTACTCACCAGGGCGTGCCACAGTTGCTAAACTCTGAAACTCACTTTGAAAGTTTTAAAAGACACTTTCAGAGAAAAGTCCCTAGAAACACAGAGATACTTTGGGGATTATCTTAAACATCTGTTTAGAGTTTTCTTTAAACAAACAAACTCTTTTCTAAGAGTCTGTCTTGCTTCAGAGCCTAGAGACATCCATGTCTTTTTCACAGAGTGAAGGACTGAATAAGGCAGCTGTGGTTTCAGTGAGCTCAGAGAGGGCGTGACAATCTGACAATCTCCTCTGCTGCAGACTCTCCACTCAACCCGTTGGCAAGTGGAAGAGAATTCTGCCAGGCTCTTCCGACGTTGCTTTGACTGCCGGGGCGTTCTTGCCCCATGGCAGAAGGAAGCTGACCCCCAGAATGACCCTGGGGACTCATTTTGATGCCCCCTCCCTTCAGGCAGGTTTTCTTCTAGAAAAGAAGTTGGGGGAGAGACATTTCAGGGGGAGATGACATTTGCAAGTGGACTGAGGGCAGAGGTGCCCTGGCAGGAAGGACATGGCCCCCAGCTGCAGTGCTGGGTGAGGGGATGTTGGAATTGTTGAGGTTGGACACCAGAAAGCTCCCTGCTGCCACCCACTAAAGAATAAGGGGTTGAACCCTTGATGATCATTCACAGCCCATGAGTCTTAAAATGAGACACACACATGTCCCTACACTGTGCTTGCTTTTTGAAAGGAAAAGTGCAGACAGGGATGAAGGCGAGCAGGCAGGCAGGAAGCACTTGTTCTTTTTTATTTAGTTGTTCACACTGGTGGTTTCCCCTGGACCCAGGACTTGAACCAGGGGGAGGTGGCCTGCACTCCTTCGGAGGCAGTTGACTTAACTGCTACTCCACCAGGGTGCGCCCCCTACACTGTGTCACCCAGAAGCAGACTTGCCTGTTTTAAGGTTATGAGTGATGAGGCAAATATTACCCAAAGGAAAGTGTTTGCCTCAGAATGAGTTAGACGTGATTAACCTGACTGCTTTACCCATTATATTGAGATTCAATAGAAACCAAATAAACTTGACCTTAGAGAGCCACAGGCTTCCCGTGTGGCCGTCAGAGCTGGGGCCGCTGTTTGTCTTCTCCTCTCTCTTCTCTGTCCTGGACGCCATGTGTGACATCACAGGCTCTCCCAGGCCACGCGCCATCGCCGGGCAGGTGCCTTCCCCCTGCCCCACACACGCTCCCTTCCTTGGAAGGAAGACGATGCTGATTAGGACTCACAGGACAGCACTGGTCACCTGTCACTGTACTAGAGCCTGCAGCTCTGCAGGACGGCAGGGACAGATGCTGTGCTCAGTAAACAGACTGCCCCAGGTCCCTGCCTCCAGAATGTAGACACAGGGCCTCTCGGAGGCCACCCACTGTGGACCTGGGGGAGAGGGAGTCTCTAGAAGGTCAGCGACCTAAGCCGAGTTTACAGGCGGTGCAGGGTGAAGGCTCCCCTTCCTAAGTGTCAGGCGACACAGGGGCTTAGCAGAGAGCAGGAGGAAGGAGACAAACTGCAGCCAGAGACCCTGGTCCCTGCTCCCCAACGACGCCCCAGCGCCCAGCACCATCCACCGCACTCTCTGTTGTCACCGACGCTCTCGAGTGTTCGGCCTCCTTTCCAGCAGCAGCTTCCGTGAGAAGTTGTCAGAAGCAGCCTGCCAGGCCCGCTGAGAGGGGCGGCTGGCGTCGGGCTCCGGGTGCGTCCCGTCCCTGGCACCGTGCAAAGCGCTGTCACGACTCGGTGGCCGAGGTGATTAATTAGCGGCATGGCCGTGCAGGGACGCGTGCTGGCCTCCACATCTGCCCCATGACAGCAGGGGTCACCACGCAGTGTCAGTCCTTCCTGCTCACTCCTTCCAAAGCTTAATTGGCTGTGACACGTGGGCCAGCTGCAGGGGGGAGGCGCAGCGCGCGGGCCGCATCTCTGTCCCAGACTCAGCCGCCAGCTCCGGCATGCACACCCTCAGCCCTCCCGCTTGCTGTCCTCTCATCACAGCCAGGAGGCTGGGTCCAGGGAGGCAGAGATCTTATGTTCCACGGGGGAGTCAGGGACACCCTTGTCCCTGCCACAAAACCCAGAAATCTCCTTCCCCTTCAGGACTGAACTCTGAGGTACTGTAACCACTCTTCCTGGGAAAGGAATCCCCTAGATTTGTCTCTGTGAAGACAAGAGAGGATGGATGACCTTGGGAGGAGAGTGGGATCTGAACCCCAGGAATCGGCTTGAGCGCAGGCTGGGGGAGAGAAAATCTGGGGGTCAGAGGACAGGCCAGGTCTTTGGACATGCCAAGGGCTCTGCCCAGCCCAGTCCGTGAGGCCAGCACCATTCAAGGGGGATGTGCCTTTTCAAGCTGTCTGCAAGGCTGCTCGAGAAGGCTCTCCTGCCCAGCACTGTCCTGGAACCCAACTGCATGTGACTGTCAGCAGGACCATCTGCCTGGCTGAGGAGGGAGTTGGGGAAGGTCCCCCCAGAGTGCTCCCCAGCTGGGCCAGGGTCTGAGTGAGGCTCTGACTGGATGGTCAGTTCGTTTGTTTGATTCAGGCACCTTCCCAGAGCTGACTGTGCCAGACACCGTCACAGGCAGGCAGAGAGGTGGCGTGACAGCCAGGCACAGGCCACAGGGCTCGAAGCAGAGCAGACACAGGGCCAGGGCGCAGGGTGGCTTCCAGAAGCAGCAGCTCCCAATCTGAGTCTGGGAGGCTGGGCAGAGCCCCTGGTCAGGTTGGGCAGAGAGTGGCACGGGGTGATACCCAGGGGACTCACAGGGGCACCACGGCCCTCCTGCTCGCCTTCGGGTCGGGAAGAAACCAGTAACAGGACGGGCACCCCCTTTGAGAATAGGGGCCAGCCGGTGCAGCCTGGTGGAACAGCAGTGTGGTCTGCACCTCCTCCGGCGGCCAAGCTCAGTCCACGTTCATCCCAAGGACCCAGGTTCATGTCCCGGTGCTGCGGGAAACAACCGAGATAAACAAGGAGATAAAATGCTGCTTACTCCTGCCTCTTGTTTCTTGTTTGGTCACCTTCATTTCTGCCTATACCTTTTCTTCAACAGCAAAAAAAAAGAAAACAGGAGGGCTTTAGGACAGCCTTCCTCTTAGCGACCTCGCCTGGCAGGCTGGCAGCTCTGGGCAGTGATGCCCTCATTAGCCGGGAGGAGCTGGGGCTTGGGAGCAGTGAGCAGCTGTCACCACCTGAGTTCCTGCCTGGAACCCGAGTCTCGTTAGCCCCCCACCAGGCCACTGGGCAGGCAGATGAGGAGGTGGCTGGGCTGCAGGCCTCACGCACCTGCCTCCTTCCTGCTGCAACCCAGTCCCGCCCTCCCTGCCTCATCCTCTCTGCCCTGCAGTCCTGATGCCTGGACAGATGCACTCAGGTGGGAAGGTGGGCTCTCCAGCGTCCAGATACTCTGACCACCCCCCAACCCACAATTTCTGCACCATGTGGAACTCGGCTGTCGAGAGGGACTGTCCCCTTCCTCTGGTCAGTATGGGCTCATTGGCATGTTGGTGCCACACAGAATGCACAGGACACCTCGGCAGGGAACAGATGTCCTTCGATACTCACTGTCTTACTGGACAGAGGGGGACCACAAAGTGGGAGGAAATTAATAGCCCAGGGATATTTTGATGCTGAGTAAGAGCACCCATGACAAATGGAGCCAATCCCGACAAAATGGAAGGACCAAGTCTCAGGTAACCTGCTCTGAGCCTCTGAGGTGCTGGTGACCCGAGCTGCAAAATCCAGGAGGCGGGGTCTAGCCTTGGAGGAGGCCACATCAGTAGAGACCTGGAGGAGGCCTGCGACATGCCAGCAGAGTACACAGTGGGGTTAGGGACACTAGGGGAGGCGGAGAGTGGGGGAGGAGCACGAGTGAGGTGGGGGGCGCGGGTGACAGGGAGCATGTCCTGGACCAAGGTGGACTAAACGCCAGGACAGCTTGGGTGCAGTAATTTTCATAACCCTCCTGCCTGCGCTCCTCCACCTCATGTCCCAGAGTATCAGACCTGGGCTCCAGGGCACCAGGGCTTCAGGACGCTGGCTGGAGTCACCTCTTCCTTCTCCCCGCTCAGGTCCATCACCGGTGCTTCTTTCCTCCCTGACACAGCCCACTGACCACATAGGACACATCCAATCAAGGCTGGGGACCCACTCAAGTCTCTGATCCACCTTGTATTTTAGGGCATTTGAACACAGACACAGCCAAGAAGCTTGAAAGAGTTGAGGGGCAATGGTTACTGTCTCACATTGACTCTGCTTTGTTTGCAGTTGGCTAATTTCCAGTTACTTCTATGGTCCCTGCACCAGAGCCCAGTGCCCACTGAACACGCTCGGTGGGCATCTGGGCACCTGCAATGGGAGCCCCAGACGGCACCGGTCAGGATGTGCTTAGCCTCTCTGAGTGCAGAGTCCACACTCAGCCAGCGAGCTGCAGACCCGGCACAGCCTCAAGGTCACCCAGCCAAGTGCAAGGACAGTCACTCAAAGCCACATCAGGCGCGAGCAAAGGTGTTACCCGAGGCCGGGGATGAGCGGGCGTCACACCACCTGTTCGCTCGTCCGCCTGCCGTGCGGCACTTGGCTGAACATTGGAGCCAGCACTGCGTCCAGGGCGGAGGTGTCTCTGTCCTCACCGAAGCCCCCTCCTCCACAGCCTGCACCCGCCAGCTCCCAGCACCTCAAGCAGCTTTTCACAGAAAGTGCTCAGGGAAAATCTAGACCCTTGGGACCATTCATTATAAAAGCAAACAATCAAGCGAATAGCTGGGCAGCCTCAGGCAGCAGGCCTGGACATTTGGGAAATGGGACCACATTGTCTCCCCTCACGGACACCACTGTGAGGTTAAGGTTCTGAGAAGTCCGACAGCCAGGGAAAGCTGCAGCATGGCATTCCTTGCAGGCACCCACCTTGCCTACACTGCAGAGACCCCCTTATCATATAACACCTCTTAGATGCTCATGGAACTTGGCTTTGGTGGGATGTGCTGCGGGTCAGTGCTGCCCACCTGCAGGGTCATGAAGGCCAGGTGGAATATGCCCTTTTCCCAGGCTGCTCTTGAGGGTGCAAAGCCTTCCATAATGGAGGGAGGGAGGAATTCCTTCGTGGCAACAAAAGGGCAGGCAGATGGTGGCCCAATCACGTTTCCGACGCTTCTGAAATCATGGAATCTGGGTCCTCTCTGCGCTGAGTGGCTGAACTGGACTGTTGACTCAATCAAAAGCTTGCTGCTTCTATGACAGAAGGCAGAAAGTCGAAGCAGAACTTCTCAAATAAACGAATACTTTTGCGATTTGCTTAGGAAAAACAAAAATCTCACACAAGCGCAGATAAAGACACATAGTCAAGGAGGAGGGAGCTGCCATTTTCATCCAGATTTGCTTGGCAGGACTCCTTCTTTCATCAGGGCAAGCCCTGGAGGGGAGCAAAGCGAAGCTGAAAGTAGTTATCAGTAAACATCTGCACCAGCTCTTGGCCCCATCACCACCGGAGACAAATTAGAAGGGGAGAGTGTTTCATGCGTTCTTTCGTTGACACGTATTTATTGAGCACCTTCTATGTGCAAGATACTCCTGCACCAGTGGGAGAGAGAGCGCTGATGAATAAAGTGACCGTCTTGTCCCACAAGGGTTAGCAAGTGAACGGGGCAGTTAACATGCAGACTGAAATTACAGTCATAGAATCGCTGGATGTTAAGCAGAAAGTCCCTTCACGGCCACACAATCCAAACCCACCATGTTGACCTAAGAGGAAAGCGAGGCTCAAGCAGCTGGAGGGACACAGCTAAGGCCACACCTGTTGTGTTCCTGACTCCCCACACGGCCCCTCCTCTGAGTCCACCACCGCTGTGGACAGACCCCCGAAGTGCTGGGGTTGAGAGAGCGGCTCTGACGGGAGCATCTCAGGGAGTCTTTCTGACGCCTGCAGGGCTTTGACAGGGCGGGGGTGACTTTGAGGATGGAAGGAATTTTCCCAGATGGTGGACCCACAGCAAAGGCAGGCAACGAAAAGGGATTTAATGTGCAGGCAAGCTGTCTTAATTCTTGGGCAGATACTTGGAGGAAGGAGAGCACTGCGATGGAATTGACGCTGGAGAGCCGGTGAGCCCATACTTTGCACAGCTCAGTCAGACATGGAGCTCGAGTCATGTGTGGACCCACGAAGCCACTTCAGTGTCCAGAGCAGAACGAGGCACGCTGTGGGCACAGGGCCAGCACGGCGGCACGGAGACCTGGGGACACCGTGAGGAAGCCAGCGTGCAGAGAAGGCAGCGTGTCCAAGGAGTTTCGGGACCAGGGAAGGTGACATCGTCCTTTCATCCAAACCTTCAGTGGTGGGTGAGGTATGGTGCATTCAGCTCTCCGAGGAGGCTCTAGGCTGGTGCTTGGTGAGCGCTGAGTGAGGGAGCACATAGTTATGAGCCTTGAAAGCTTATCTAGGCTGCCTCTCAGCATCATGAGAACTTGGGGGAGAAGCGTTGGCACCCACAGTCTGGAGTGAGTGGACTATGTAAAGGAACATTGAGTGCTGACCTCACTGCCTGTGGAAGGTTCCATGGTGATGATTTCGGGTCTTTCTCTTTATATCACACACACACACACACACACACACACACACACACACACACACACACACACAACTACAAGGAAATCCTTTACCGTGGGACACCTTAGTTCTCCAGTTGTGTCTGATCAATATTTCTATTTTATAAACCTTACCTTGGCAGCTTTTACAGCATCGTTTTGCCTAGAGGCAGGGAGATTTACCAATGGATGCTTCAAAGTCTCTTCCAAACCGATCATTTGGCTCATCTTACATTTGAATACAAACAAGTAAGTTGAGTGGCCAGATGCTTCCAAATATTCAGACACTGGTCATTGAAAGGGTCAGGATGCTCATGTTTTATGTTTTGGGTTGATTTTTTTTGCACGACAAATGGGACAGATACTTGGTATGATGGAGGCACAGGCTCAGGACCGGGTCACCTGGAAGAAAGTCTGACTTGGATGCTGTCCCAATTGCATTTGTGTGACCCCCCCCCACCCCCCGCCTTCTGGAGCAAAGCTATTCCACCCCAGCGTGCCCGTGAGGGCCCAAGATGTCTTCCCTCGGGGCCCACTGGGCTGTGACGACAGCTCCCTTCCCTTGGTGGCCAGGATTACTGGCCAGTCCAGGAGGGAGGAGGTCAGAAAGACTCAGCCTTATGTTCGAAGCAGAGAAGAGTAAGCACCTTCTCACAAATGAAGATCCCATGGAGGAGGGAGAGACAAAGCAGGAGGAGAGAGGGAGAGAAGCAAGGTGCAGAGAAGGAGGCCGAAGGAAGCCCGCCCCTGCGCACGCGCGCTCTCAAGGTGCCAGGGAGACTCGCGGACGCCGGCTGTTTGCGGTGTGAAGGACTTGCATGTGACTGTCACAGTAGTAATTAAAACCTCTCGGTCAGATGCTGTAGAGAGATTAGTTGTCACATTGTGTTAAAGGAATCCTTGCCTTATTCCCTAGAAGGGGACAGACTGCCTGCCGTCCTGTCATCTGCTCCTGAGTGGAGGCAGCCCGGGCCGGGACGGCTGACGGCAGATCCGTGCAGGATGTCCTTTGCTGCCGGGGACTGCATGTCCGCTGAACACGAGCAAAGATGGGCCGTGTATGCTTGCCCCAGCAGGTCACTCCTTGTATTCACAGAAGGCCCCCCGCCCCCAGCCCACATTCTGCTTAGAAACGCGACTCTCCAGTCCTGCTTTTCAGAAAGGTGGGCCAATTGGCTTAGGAGGTGACCAGGAGGACAGGCGATGGGGTGATGACCGAGTGATGGGGCAGGCAGACATGGGCGGGAGCGGTGGCCTCCACCCTACCAGACACCATGACTCCTGTGTGAGTCCTTTCACTCCCTCACCTATTGCCAGATCCCTTGGCTCCAACCAGCTGTAATTTTTTTAATAGACGCAACATTGGTTTACAACTTTTTGTAGGTCTCAGGGGCGCGGCACTCTGAATCAACATCCGTCTCTACTCCGTCGTGGTTCCCCAGTCCAGTTTCTGCTGCCCCCCCTTTACCCAGTGCCCCCACTCCTCCCCTCTGCCTGTGTTCTTAGAGTCTGCATGTTTTTGTTTTGCCTATTCCATTGTTTGGTGTCTTTGTCTTCTACAGATGGGCGACACCACTCAGTGTTTGTCTTTCTCCTTCCGACTTACGTCACTAAGTGGGATCCCCTGCAGTTCCATCCAGGTTGCCACAAATGGCAGGATTTTATCTGTTTTATGAGTGAGCAGTGCTCCAGGGTGTAGCTACCACTGCGTCTTCTTTATCTGCTCACCCATCTCCGGGCACGTGGGTTGTTTCCAGCTCTTGCTGTTGTGAATCATACCGGCTGTGAGTCTATTCTCCTAACCAGGCAGAACATTCTGGTTGGTCAAGAAAGTCAGAGCAGTGAGGTTGCTGGCAGTTTTTCATCACCAATTAACTGTTTGGTTTAAGGAGCTTTCTGTCAGCTCAGTGAAAAAGCAAAAACGAAAACAAACCAACCTAGCCAAACCAGCTTTTTTTGAGGAAAGGGAAAGGGGGAAGCAGCATTTGAAGGAAGGAGGGGAGAAGAAGAAGCAGCATCTCCATTCACTTACTTATTTTGGTTTGCACTCTGGCTCCGGGTTGAGAACCCTGGTCCTTGAGCTGTACGTGGTCTACATGCCAACGTCTCACCACCTGAGCCACCAGGGTGTGCCCTAAAACCAGGTTTTTGACTGAACTGATTGCTATTTGACTTGTTTTATGGACCAAATATTTGGTCCATAAAACAATTCACACAGACTACCTGAGAAGTTCATTGACCACTATCCTCCAAATCATCCTCCATCTGGCTGAATATTTAAAAATTTATTGTTAGCAAAGTCTCTCTGTATTGTAGTCATACTGTAACTTTACCTGAAAGCTAATTAGAGGCAGGAAACTTGTCTTTGACACCAGCAGGAAAGTGAAGACAAGTCACAGAATGGGAGAAAATATTGGCAAATTGTATATCTGATGCTGATTATGAATCTGAGATGCATCTGGAGCATATGAAGAACACTTACAACTCAATAATAAAAAGACAAATAATGCAATATTTGAAAAGAACAAAATGTCTTAATGGACATTTCTCTAAAAAAGACTTATGAAATGTTAAAAAGCGCATGGAAAAGTGCTCAAACATTCCAAGGCACCAGGAAAACTCACCTCAGGCCACAAGGAGACAGCACTGCCGGGGCCCTGGGAGGCTACGTCACACAGACAGCAGCTGAGGGAGGAATGCAGAGCTGTGGGAACCCTGCTCCCGCTGGTGAGAAAACAAGGTGACTGGTTGCTTTGGAAATGAGCCTGGCAGGACAGCAAAAGATTCCAACACCTGATCCAGCAGTTCTCCTCCTCAGTGTAGACACAAGAGAAATGAGAACGTAGGTCCACATTTAAGCAGGCACCAGAATGTTTACAGTGCAGTTACCCATCATATCCCTCAAGTGGAAACGAGCCACTGCTCATGGATGTGAGCGGATAAGCAGGTGAGGTCTGTCCATGCAGTGGGGATTTTGTGAGTGATGGAAAGGAACGAAGCGCTGGTACTGGGCTTCCACATGGAGGAGCCTGGAGAGCACTTGTCAGTGAGAGAAACCAGTCACAGGATGGCACAGAGGGTTCCATTCACAGGACGCGTCCAGAATCATCAACTCTCTAGAATGGGAGAGTAGATGCGTGCCTGCCTGAGGTTGGGAGCGGAAGCACCAGGGAGGGAGCGTGACTGCTAGTGGGTGTGGGTCTCTCTTTGCAGGGAGGGGGACGGGAGGTGATGAAAAAAGTTTAAATCGATGAGAGTAGTGGTCACACAACTCTGGAGGTCGTGACACCGGTGACTTGTCGATGCGAAACAGGTCCACTCGGCAACATATGAACGAAGTCGCAATAAAGCAGTTCTGTTTTCGTGATCTTCTCCTTTCTCAGGGCCTAATTCGGTATCTTGCCCTCCCAAAATATTCATCTATACAAATTGATGATGCAAATAATGAGAAGGAATTGTGTTCTCTTCAAGTTCAAACTTTTCTTCTGGGAAACATTTGGATGTAGCAGTCATAAGAAAATGTAAAGTTCAATGAAGTCACCAAGATGTGACTCACAGCACCAAGAGTCCATCTCGGGGGCCCATTATGAATCCTGCGGTCCTACAATGATCCAGACTTGCCGGGGGCACATGCCACATGGGGGAAAGGTCCCCTCTGGGTCCTCTCCATAATCAAGACCCATGGCTTCATTTGCTTGTCATTGTCTTCTTAGAGTCCCCCATAATCTGAGATTTGACCCTAAGACTTATCTATCCATCCAACACGGGTGCCACCGGATTAGCTGGAGATGATTAGACGCAACAGTCACAGAATGCTGTGGAGACTAGCAAGCTTGTTCCCAAACATCTGTTTTCCCTTTTTCCACAGGAATCAAGTTGACTGAGCTACGCAGCTAGATGTGGCCACATGATCAAGTTGTGTCTAATGGAATAAAAATGACACCTGTCACTTCTGGGTCCCCTTAAAGGAGTGGGCATCCATTCCCTGCTGCGCCCTCCCCTCCCCGATTTCCTCATTCTTCCCACTGTCTAAGGGAGCGCAGCACTGAGCTGGCACTTTTATTACAAATGGATGATATCTCTTAAGAGGGCAGAGCTACCCTCTCATCCCTGAGCCCTGGACAGTGATATAAGAGAAAAATTAATTTCTGTCTAATTTATATCATTGCGTTTGGGAGGTCCTTCCTTACCTTAACTCATAGAATTACACTCCCTCCCAAGCACGCAGAGATGAGCAAACCAAAGGCTAATCTGTCCTGCCCACTGTCCACTGTACATTTCCCAAAGAGGGTGTTCCACCTGTCCTGTCGAGCATGGCCCCCGGTACCACGTGCTAGGAAACAATTAGAAGGTCTGTTATCAAATACTGTAAGGACTGGTAGTCAGTTGTTAATATGAATTGAAGTGGAGGGTCATTTAAAAATATCTGACTCAGCCCCTGATAATCACCACTCTGCCTCCTGTCTCTGCCTCCAACTGTCTTTCCAGGTGACTTTTCCCCGCAGGTGGGGAGCCGGCAGACAGGAGAGGACAGGCAGCCTAGCCCGCCCCTCCACCAATGCGCACGGCTCTCATGTGCCCAGCAGGTGGCGCCCTTGGGCACCCGTTGCCTGCACAGTGGCTCCTGGAAATGGAAGGAGAGGTTGAGAGAAGGCAGACCCATCGGCCATCCAGCTCTGATCACAGAAGCCACCTCTCTGCAGACAGGCAGAGGCGACACCGAGAGTGGCAGCAATAAAGACGGAGCAGCTGCTTCCCCGTTAATAACCACGGGCCCCAGGGAATGCATCCCCCGCAGAGGAGGACAAACAGAGCCGCTCTCCTCCGCATGTGCTGGGAGCCCCTTTCGGTCACCCTGGAGCCACGGCTCCATGTCCCTCACCTTTTTAATGTGCTTTCAAGATGTCTGTGACATTTATTTCCCGACCTCAGGGTGACATCTCATAAAGGCAAAATTATCTCAACCCAGGACATGCTAAGCCATTGCCATAATGCAAGTAAATTATTACTACAGTCATGGACAGAGCTGGAGGGAACCTATTCTAGCCTTCTATTTGTCCCCGCAAATTCTCTTTCTTTTCTATCTGATCCCTCATGCTAACAGGAGACGCCTCTTAGGAAGACCATGTAAATAATTTACAAAAATCAGAGGAGCCGACAGCGGGCATCACGGACTGACACTTGTAACAGTCACGCTGAGTGCCCGCCGCAAAATGTGCAAGAAGATAATGGGGGACCCTCCTCAGCTGAGACTTTGCACCAAGAAGCATGTCTGAGAGTGTCCAGTTCACAGAAGCAACAGCACCCCTTTGTAGGGGTGCAGGGGTATGAATTTCCGAGGAATATACCGGTCCTGAATGGTATATAGTGAAGAGTGGGAGTGAGACATTTGGGTTCAAACTTAGGCTGTGAACCCCGAATATGACATAACCAATGGGAGCTTTGAGTTTTTTTCTAATTTGGCAAAATGGGCCAAGACTACTCTACCCCATGTTCTTCCCAGAATTGTGAGTAGAGAATGGACTCATGTAATTAAAATCACCCTAGACACAGTCGTCAAAGCTAATCTGTGCAGATGCCCAAACCTGTACGGAGTCACGTGTGGTATGTGCACTCACAGGCGAAGCATTTTTATTAGTTTAATTATTAAGAATCCTTCAGTGGGGCACGCGGGACCCTCTGCTTGCCCTTCTGCCCCGGGGATACTCACTGCTGTTCTGGCAAATAAATGCAACTGGCAGCAAATGCAGGCCTGGATCGATGTGAAACAAAAGCCTATGTGAAAGGAAGGGGGCCGCTTTACAATGCTTGAGTTGGTGGGGATACAGATGCAAAGACAACGAAGGATTGATCTGAGGAGTGGGTGCTCTGAGTCCCTAGAGCAGTCGGGGGCCTGGCATCACATGTAAGAAAGATGCTTCCTTGTGAGTCGTGGCTGAGCCCTTGCTTGGTCCAGAGTCTCAGACCTCGTCTTGCACAGCTCCATCGCTGGACCCTGTATAGAGCTCTGGTCTGCATGCTTGTGTCCCCTCAAATTCACAGGCTGGAATCTGAACCCCCAAAGGTGTTGGTGCTAGAAAGTGGAGCCCATGGGAGGGGGTCAGATAATGGGGGAGGAGACAGGAGGGAGAGATGAGCAGGCAGAGCACGGAGGATGCTTAAGGTAGTGAAAATGCTCTGGATAACAGCAGCATTCTGGATATGGCATTCAGCATTTGTGCAAATCCACCGAATGGATACCACCAGGCGGGCATCCTTAGGCAAACTACAGATTTTGGGGCGATTGCAATGTGATTACATGGAGGTTCAGCACTGGTCCACTCTGGTTGGTAATCAGGAGGCTCCGAATGTGTGGGGGCAGAGAACTGAGAAATCTTTGCGTCCTCTCAATTTTATTGTAATCTAAAACTGTTCTAATAAAATGAAGACTTAAGGGGAAAAGAATTCTGCAGTTACTTCTATCAGGTTAAGAATCTAACTTTTCCCATTGATATTCATTTTCTAGGACTTCCATAACAAATCACTAGAGCAAGAATTCCTGCTCTGAGTCTGAGGCCGAGATTCTGAAATCAAGGTGTCAGCTGGGACTTGCTCCCAAAGGCTGTGAAGATTCTTGTCTCTTACTCGTTTGGTGGCTTCCAACAAACCTTGGTGTTTCCTGGCTTGTACCCTCCAACCTGTGTCTCCATCTGCACAGGGTCTTTGTCCCTCTGTGTCCCTCTGAGTGTCCTCTTCTCTTCTTGTAAGGACACCAAACACTAGTTTTAATGGCCACCTTAATGCATATTACCTGGTCTTAACTAATGCAAAGACCTTATTTGCAAAGAAGATCTCATTCTGAGGTTCTGAGTAAACATGACGTTTGAAGGGACGTCATTTAACCCACTACATCATTTGTGACGGAATCCTGATGTTTCAGGTTTAGGTCCGCCTTATAAAGACACTCATCAATTCCTCATGAGGTGCTTGAATTCCTTCTACTGCACTGCCATCAAAAGTTGGTCCATTCCCTAGTGGATGATTTCCAGGGGTGGGATATCAAAACAAATGACTCGTTGCTGTTCTGTTCGACTAGGAATCTAAGTGCATCATCCATCTATATACTGAATGCTTTGAGACAAAATAACGGCCCTCCAGAGACACCAACATCCCAATCCCTGGAACCAGAGAATATTTGACAAGAGGGAGTTGTGAATATGTGATTAGGTTTAAGGCTTGTGCCATGGGGAGATTGTCTTTTATTTTCCAGGAGGGCCCACCTAGTCATCTAGGTCCCTTGTCAACGGGAATACAGAGGAATAGTCAGAGATGCGACATTGCCCACTTTGTAGCTGGAGGAAGACAACCAGGAGGTAAGAAATGTGGGCAGCTTCTAGAAACCAGAAAGAGCAAGGAAATGCATTCTCCCCTAGAGCTTCTAGAAGGAACAAGTCCCACCAACATCCTGAGTTTAATCTAGTGGGGTCCATGTTAGGTGTCTGACATATGGGACTGCAAGAGAATAATTTGCATTGTTTAAATCACGTAGTTTGGGTAATTTGCTATAACAATAACTAGAAATGAATACAGATGGAACATCCCATAAACCTGCCTTGTGGGCTCTAGACCTGCCTCTGGAGTAACCCAAAGCTTCCACTTCTTCCTTCCCTGTGGTGGACACTCAACTATTTGAAGACACATTTCAGATACCCCTAACTCTTCAGTGTGTAAGTTCAACATTGTCAGGACTTTGAATGACACTTTTCAAACTCCCCCTTACTGTGACCACGTCATTATATCTTGTCCTCCTCCTCCTCACCCAGAAAACGTTGGTGCTCTGAAGAGCATGCTACACTCCAGATGGAGTGCAGAGAGCCGGTGTCCAGTCTCTCGGTCTCCATGCTGACGTGCCCAGCCGCAGGCTCCTGTGGAGACAGCCCTCCTGCTGGTGTGGAAGCCAGGGTGTGAGAGAGAGAAAGAGCAGGACTGCAGAGTCAAACTGACCCGAGTTTCAACTCTGACATTTCCTCTTTCTACAGGATCTTGAAAAAAAAATTATCTTTCTGTATCTCATAACTCATCTATAAAAATGAGCTTTATAGGTAGTGAAAAAAGAGAGAAAATACATTAAAAACATGTTGCAGAAGGAAGGCACTGAAATATGTTGGTTTCCCTTTTTTTTCTAGCTCTGAACAGTGTGCTTCCCGTGCTGCGGCTCAACTTTGAGTTGACTATTGGGGTGACACTGTCCCATCTCCGGCTCGTATCAACTCTACAATCACCAGAACGCCTTGAGTTTCTTTTAAGGGTATGAACAGTAGATCACCTTTCCCTCATTTGCCCTGGAGCTGTGGTCGATTTCATGCTGTTTTCAGCTGGTGAGGGTCAGTGTGTGACCCAGTCCAGCCCCATCCTTTGGATTCTAATTCTCTCGCTCAGATGCTGCTTCATCTGCCTAGCATCCAACCACATGAGTTTGCCCCATGTTTCATCAACACCTGCAGCACATCATGAGGAAGAATGGAGCTGGGCTATTTCGGCCTCACTAGGACTTAATGCATGGGGGCTGGATCCAAGCTCACTGCTTCCCCATCCCAGTGTTCACACATCACCGTGCGCATGACCATTGGTGGCAGGTGCCTCAATGCTGCCAGTGAAGTCATTAAGAGTCCCCTCCTTCTCTGAGAGCAGACCCGACCTCCGGAGACCTGCACACCTTTCCCGCCTTCCCACCTCTCCAGGGCTCACATCCTAACACCGACACCGATGTCAACATTCTCCTTCAAAATCTGCAGAAGTGTATGGGTACTGAGGACCTAGGAGCGTTTCTGCAACTGCTGCCATTTCACTATCCACTTCAGCAGAGGCACATCTTTCTGTGGCTGGTTTTTCTTGCTCAGTCTAAACAGTTTTTAAATCTATCTTTTGTCATCTGACACCATTTGGTTTTCTAGCAAATTGCTCCCAAGAGGTCCCTGACACAACATTGCCCTGGTCACCACTGGTCTCAGCGACCTGTCTTAATGCCTCCTTTCTGTCAGAGCTTGCAGACACAACCTGGAGAATCACTCCATTTTCTGCATCCCCTTTTCCCCTCTTTTTTCCTACACTGAGAATATTTTTAAATCTTTTCTATACATGAGTCTCTTCCCTTGGCCTTAATTTGCGGGACTTCTCCTGACGTCTCTGAACTTCTTGAATTCCATTTCTAAAGTGAAAGCTCTGATTCACACTGCCCTACGCTCCTGAGTGTCAGGAACAGTCAAGTAGCCACAATGGAGCTTTTAGAGTCCATTTTGGTCCTAGTTCCTCACATAGGACCTTGACCTAACATCTGGCTCCTCATCCCTTAGAAGAGCAAAGGAATCTCTGCCCATCTGGCTGGGGGTGCTCTACATAGCCCCAGGGTGAGAACAGAACCTCAGGGAACCCCAACTCTCTGGTTCCCCCATCCCTCATAATTGTAGAGCTCTTCTCCTGCGTCCCTGAAAGCCATTCGCACCACCCGCTTCCTTCTCTCTGGTCCTTACATTCCGCTGCTCGGATGCAACTGCAGCGAACATCACGACTCGTGAGGTCTAGCGACAGCGTCTCACTCTGGAAGCAGACACGAGCCTCGATTTTCTCATCTGCAAAATGGGGGTCATCCCAGGCCCTGCCGCAGAGGCAGATTGTGTGAATTTAATGAGAACAGGCCTGCAGAGCAGCTGGCTCTGGGTTTAGAGCATAACAAGCACCAGGTCATGTTCCCTGTCAACGGTCACTGGAAACATGTCCCTGGTGTGAGTATATAAAGGCCCGCACTGTGTCTGGTCACTCTGCATGGGCCAGCCAGAGCCTCCGGAATGGAGCGTTGATCCCTGAATGTGACAGCATAAGGAGCAGAGAAAGGAATGGGCCGCAGTGTGGTGGAGTCTGTGGTCCATTATTAGATCTCCCAGAGCCGGGTCTCTAAGCCAGGAGGGCTGGATGCATCCGGCTTTCTCTGCAGAGCTGAAGAGTCAACCCAACAGAACAGTGACGGGTTCCAGCCAGGACTCAACTGTCCAGCTGCTCCTGGGCAGTGCAGCGCAGCCCCTGCTGGAAACAGAGCAGATGAGACCGTTTGCACAGAGACCGGTGCACTGGAGTGTGCTTTCTGTTTATTTCCCTCCCGGCACGGGGACAGGCTGGGGAGAAGAATGCAGTTGAGGAGGTCAGCAAAGACAGGTCCCCTTTGTCCACCTGTCACAACTGGCATCAAGTTCTTGGCAACCTTTGGGGAGCTTCTGTGCCTGGGCTGGGTTCACTTGGCCTCGTGCATTTAAGAATATTTGATTTGATTGCACAGCAAAATGCTTTTGAAAAGCTGGGCTATTATCCCTGAAATAGAAAAATTAAAAAAATTTGAAAAGCACCTTTGAAGTCAGCTACCCAAATGAAACCTGTGACATCAGAGTGATGGCAGATAAGCGGGGGGCACAGAACAAGGCGGCCATTGACCGCCGGGCGGGCCAGCCGATGCCACACTTTACACCCGACCAATATAAGTCGAAGATGAAAGACGCTCCGGGCAGCCCGCCTGACCCCGGTGCTCTGTGATCTCCACTTGATTGCACAGCGCGTCCCTCTGAACAAGCGCTCACTGTCTACCTGGCGCAGGTGAGTCTCAGCAGAATGGGGGTCTGAGCAGCTTGGCCTGCTGTGGGCATGCCATGCATAGCACGGGGCGGAGGAGGGCTCACTCCACTCAAGCACTGTCTTTATTTCTCTCCTTATCCTCTGGATGCCAAGACAGGACGCCAAGTGCAAACCCAGGGCAACAAAGACAGTACAGGGCGTGCATGGTGACAGACAGGCAGTCTCTTCTCCGACCCCGGGACCTGAGCCTGAGCAAAGAAGCAGGTGTCATATTGCCCAGCCTGGTGTGGTACGATGTCCACGGCGTGCGTGGTGACAGACAGGCAGTGTCTTCTCCGACCCCGGGACCTGAGCCTGAGCACAGAACCAGGTGTCACATTGCCAGCCTGGTGTGGCACGATGTCCCAGATGTCCCTAATGTGGGAGCTTTGTCCACACCGGGTGATGGGCTCACATTCCTTTACACACAGCAGATCGTTACTGGAAAGTATCAGCTGTGAGTGGGTCTCAAACGTGAATGTGCACCAGAATCACTCAGAGGATGTTCAAACACAGAAGAAGGGACATTTCCACCTCCTTCCATTATCCATATGGCTGAACATCTGTGGGGAACAAATGTCCCTCATCAGGAGAGGGAACCACTAATTGGTCTTTGCTTTGAATTGAGTCCCCCTAAACCCCTCACATGTGCTGCTTCCCCTCTCAGGTTGGGGTGCCTCCCTTAGAGCCAACTTCTCAATCCCAGAAGGAACAGGGCTGTTTCCAGAGGTCACAATAAGAGGGGCATATGTCAGTACACTCTGGCGGCCGGGGTGCTAAGTTGGTGACTGGGACATAGACCATGTAAAGCCCAGGGACCTGAGTTCAAGAACTAGGGCAGGGGAACAACAACCAAAATGACCAAATCAATCAATCAATAAAAAGGTTTTTTCCTCCTCCTGTCCTTCCTTTCTCATAAAGAGCGAGAGACAGAGAAAGAGAGAGAGAGAGATGGATGGATGTCAGCCCGGAAGCCCCCACCATCCTTCCCCATGAGCATACCTAGCTTCCACAAGGTAGAGAGAAGGAGCTTTATAAACTGTGCCCTGTAACAAAATTTCTCCTCCTGTGAACAACAGCCTGGGACCACCCTGCTTGTAAGTAATGAGAAGACTAATTTTTCCAAGCAACGAATGTCCCAGTGCCTGACAATCTGTCTGAAGAGATCATTTCTGTGAAAAGAAAACTTTCAACAGCTAGGACATCAAAGGAGGGATTCCAGTTCAGAAGGAGATTTCGACTCGCCTTTGCCATTGGTGGATTCCAGGAAACTGATGATTCAATCTCATCAGCTCCTCCCCCTCCCAAGTGTCATTCCATCTAAGGGAAGAGCTGGCTGGGGCTCTGCACTGAGGTGACTTGGAGGTGATGTGACTTAAGCACCCTCCCTCCATGGGCCATTTTCCCCATCCGTCCGTTTCTTCCCATCAGCGAGAAGGATGCCCGTGTGGCCGCGCCTGGGTGCCAGTCACCACTGTGCCCCGCGTAACTTAGTAGCCTCTTTGATTATGCTGGTGAATAGATCTACTTGTTTCCCCAGCAGATGTTTGGTGGAAGTTCCTTCCCTGTGATTATGATTTGCTTTGGTCAAAGGAGGGTAACTTGAGAAATCTGGTCTAGGAATGAAGAATAGGGAGGCACCCCAGGATGAATTTTTGAACTCTGCAGACCACATTTTTGACTATACAATCCCTGCACCAACCTTATTATTAAGAGTAATTACCAACCCAGGGGCAGACACGGGGCCCCTGCAGTATCCGAGCTTGAGACCATAGGTGCCATCACATGAAGCTATACTTTTTCATGCACCATCATCTTACCCAGGAAGGGGTCAGGGACCCCTGGGTGATCTTTAGGTCAAGGTGCCTCCAATCATCAAAGGGTCTTGATAAGGATCCTAAAGAATGTAAAAATCTATTATTTCTATTACTAGAACCGTAAATGGTAAGCATATCCAGGCCCCACTTAAAAACACTCAGGACATGTTTCATGTAACATATTTTTTTCCACTGTTAATTATTGGAATATAATGAAAGCTTTTCTTTCTCTCGGAAGAAAAGAGACTTGCATTGTCTCCAGCCTGGTTAATTCTTAGTGTTCTCGGGAGGTCCGGGGACTTGGTTTAAGGATGAACAGGCCCTAAATATGAATCACTCATCAGGCAGGTGGTTGGCATTAGACCGCTCTTTTTCATAGTGTTATTGTGAAAACATGCAAATTTTGACAACAACTCAGGATTAGGATCTCAGTGATGCACCTCAGATGCTTCCATTGAAGCTTCCAGACAGAGTGAGAACTTGAGCTGCTGGGGGTAGAAGAAGGTAAGGAGCCCAGGAACATGGAGAGAATCATCCCTCCATAAACTAGACATTCCTTGAAGATAAATATTTTATCTTAAACATTTGTGAGAATGTTACTATTTCATCATAATATATCCAACTCCACAGTACTTCAATGATGTATACCCATAAAACTGGTGCTCTAAAGTTTTGTCATGTTCGTCCTTTTTTTTTTAAAAAAAAAAATAAAAAATGAAAAGTGCAGACAGGAGTGAAGTTTAGTACGCATGCAAGCAGAAAGAGTGAAAAAGAAGCATATTACTTTCATTTAATTGTTTGCCCTAGCTGTCTCCCCACCAGACCTGGCACTCAAACCCAGATGTAGATGGCTTGTGCTCCTTTGAAGGTGATTGATACAACTGCTGCTCTACCAGGGTGCACCACCAAGTCCAGTTGAGCTCACCTTCTGTACCCTGAGGACTGGTCACTACACACACTTTTCTTCTATCACCCTGAGCTCCCCTGCCGTCTCAGAATCTTCCAAGCTTTTTTCCTGTGTGTGTTGTTTTCCCATCAAATATTTATGAAGACAAGTCACTTCTCTGGACCTCAGTTTCTTCATCTATATAATGTTAGGGCTGGAATAATCATACTCAATTCAAAGGTCTTTTAAGTTCCTATTTTCTCTGCTATGTGATCCATTGTCCTATAATATGGGTGTGGAGAGGTGGGTAAAGGAAGGTAATATTACAGATATTGATCGTGTTTTCTTTTGTTCTTGCAAGAGCATGTGTTTTAAATGTTGCCTGGGTCAGTCCTTCAGCACCTGTTCTATAGCACAGAAAGAATCAAGGTGCAATAGAATCATTAGGTCTTGTTGCAAAGTTGGGATTAAAATTATTGCTTAGCTGTTGGATTGAAACTACATAAACTTTAAAATTCCACTCCTCTGAGAACCATTTGGTTGGTGTTGGAAGAGTTGAATGTAGAATTACCATACAACTCAGCAATTTCACTGCCAGTTATATATCCCAAATAATTGAAAAAGTCATTTAAACAGATCCTTGTATATAAAGATTAATAGAAACATTGCTCATAACAACCCAAAGTTGGAGCAATCCAAATGTCTATCAACAGATGAATGGATAAAGGTGGTATGTGTGTGTGTACATGTGTGTGTGCGTGTGTATTCATTTTTGTAGTCTGCTATAGAACATTCTATTTAGCAGGTGATTTTTTGAGTCTAGGAATACTACTGCTATTAACACATGCAAAATTATTTGAGAGTTTCCAAACAACTCCCCACCAAAGAAAACACTACCAAATTATACACGCCAAAATTGCTATTTTCATATAGCAGGGAAATGCTCTCTTGTCTGAATCCATTGTTATGGAAGATAGAGAATCAATAACCCACAGAGACACAGAGTGGGGAGTGCCAGTGGGGGTGGAAATAGAAACTCACCACTTGCCAGGTCCTGGACTTCTTTTAAGGGGTGAAAACATTTTAGACTAGATGCAGTAGCAGTCGCACAGCACTGTGGATGTACTAAGCTCCTGGATTGTACAATTTATGTTATGTGAAGTGTACCCCTCTCACACAAAAACAAATCAGTGCCTTAGCCTCAGTGGTCACATTTCAAACACTCTGCAGCTAACGGCTGCCATATTGGTCAGCATAGACAGAATATGCCCTTCACTGAAGAAAGTTCTATTGGACGGCATGGTGTCAGACACCGTCACGTGGAGGATGTGGGATGGAGGAGGAATGGATTCGTCCTTTTCGCCCCTGCTGTAGCCGCTCAACAGTTCCAGTCAAATTCCCACGAGAGGGCGCTCACATACCCCAGAACACCCAACCCGGAGCCACTTAAAGGGCAGGGTTTGGAATCAACTCTCAGATCCAGAGTGGAGCTCCTGCAAACAGCAGTGCCTGGAAAGCAAATGCTAATGTGGGTTTCCAAGTGAACTCCCCCGTCTACCTTGCGAACTTGTTCTTGATTTGGGAACCTTTCTTTCTTGGGTCATGCTGGGTTCAAGCTGGGGGTGAACTTGTTGAGTGTGCAGAAAGTTTCCATCATAAAGTAGTATGGTAATCACTGTGATGGAAAGGTATTTTCTGAGCTGTGAGCTTTTCTTGGACTGAAAAGTGACAACAATGGGCAGTTAGCTGAGTTTCGTCAACATGAAGTTTGGAAGACTAGCTGATGGCTTAGTATAAACTGTGTGTGTTGGAACCCACGTGAGCTCTCCAGATGAGATTTTCCCCCTCACAACAGGGACTCTGAGAGATGCTGAGAGACTCAGCTTCCAATCATTCTTCTGCCAGATTTCTGTTCCACTCTGATCCAGTAAATTTAGAGAGATGTTTGAATAAAGAACAAGGCACATGGAATGGAATCCAACTCTTGGAGAACAACAGAAAGGGAATTTTCAAGTCATTCCTTGTTCAACTTATTTGTGGAAATTAGCCTGCAATTGCTTCAGCCTTTCTAAATAAAAGGTTTTTTTTTAACTTAAAAAAAAAAGTAATACAAGTATGCTGTGTGTTCCCTAGAAAAAATAGCATTCTACACACATGCATATACACACAGAACACACATAGAGTGATGCCTATGTGGATAGTTACTCATGCAAATGTAAGGTGCTAGGGTGTGGAAATTGTCCATCCACTAATAAGTATGATGGTCTGATTCCAGCATAGGAGCTCAAGGAAAACCACAATGAAAACATTTGAAAATCATCATCCTTCTTGAATACAAGTGCCTGTCAGACAGTATATTTCCTTGTCTGGTCTTCACATGACCACGTCACAGAGTTGTAGTCAGGAAGATGACCAGGATCAAAGTGTGGGTCTGACACTGCTGTCATTTTGTAAATAAATGTGAAAACCAATCTGTCAATTTTATTCTTGCAAAATAACATCCTACAAGATTCATCTATTGTCTCTATCATTTGGCTCTTGGGGGAGTGAAGAGATGTTTTTCCTTCATTCCTGCACTAGGAAATATTTGGGGCTCAAAATATAAATTCACAGACTTTCAGGTCTGGAAGAGCTATTCCCACAAGCCCCCAGAAAGGGTGTAAATGGAACCCTCTTACAAGAGCTGAAGGTTTTGCTCAGTGCATATAAATGTGAATTTTCTAGTCCCCTTCTCCCACCCTCCCTCCCTTCCCACTGTCTCTCCCTAGAGTGGAGATTCATTTATCAAAACTGGAACAGTCTCTCCTAATTCTCAGTCCCCCTGAAAAAGCAAACAAAGCCAGACTTTGGCCTTCGGTTAAGGGCTGCTGGAGGTATTTCAGAGAGAAAAAAAAATGACTGGACCTGATTCAGTTGCATTTTAGAAATGAGATAGCTTTAAATTGTCCTTTTCTTGAGTGCCTCATAATTTTTGCTTTTTGCATGTACACCAGTGTTACATTTGCTCGTTTATTAGGATACATGTTCTTTAAGTCCTTGAAACTGAAGACTAAAATATCACTCATATTCCAAAAGAATATCACTGCCCCATTTACATCCTGGGTCATCTTAAATATATTCCACCCTCAAAAGTATTTATAGAATCAGGACATATAGGCCCGTGGGTTGGAATATTCTGGAAATCAGGAAATATTGTGCTCATACCCACTTACAGGAAGGTAATCTTATGTCTCCTTAAAACAAAATTTGCAAGAGATAGCAACATGCAAGCAGCAGTTTCCAAAGGAATGTTTTGCAGAAAACAATGTGAGAAACACTGGGGGGAATATAGGCATTCAGTTGCCAAATAAACTTGAAAAACACTGAGTGTTAGGAATTTCTCCTGGCCCTTTGGTTTGTATATGTGTATGAGGGCTCTGGGCCTTTGCATGTGACCAAGCTGTCAGTCTCAATCTCAGATCCCTGGAGCTCATCCCAGCTGCGATGTCCTGCCCAGCTTTCTTCAGGGAGCACGTGGGTGGCCCTGAGCCCAGAGTCTGGAGTGCACGTCCCCCAGGACGCTCATTATAGTGAAGACGGGGTGGAGGGGCAGGAGCTGGGAAGCCTCACCCCTTACCTTGAGTGGGGACGAATTCTGCCAAGTAATTGAAGCCCCAGTGCTTCCTGGGATTGAGACGTCATGGCAAGAAGCACCTCCTTGCTTTCTTCCTTCTCTGTCCTATTTGCCACCACCCTGACTGACTTCTCAAGCAAGACCTCCATTGTCCCCGGCCCAGAATCTTCTCCCCATTCTGCTTCTGGGGGCCCTGAGCCAGCATACTATCAAAAACCCCTTTCAATGTCTAACTCAGGATTTTGCTCTGCAGGCACTCACTCAAGAAACTTCATTGTTTTCTAGTGGAAGGCCGCCAGAGCCCACCATCCTTGGTCTTGAATGGCAAATGCTGGCTGGTTTGAGCATGGGTGAGTGAGATGTCTCTCCCACATAACACCAGTCGGTTTGCTGGGAAATTAGATTGTAAAAGAACTCACTTTAGAAAATGTGCCGTTCAGAATTGCATCTGGCACCTCTCCCTCTGAACTACTTGGGACCCCCACATGGCTGACTGTCGGCCTCCTTTCTCTCATGGTGTCATTGCTGACCTTGCAATGGCCCCTGAACACGCTCTGGACACTGAGGAAGGTGCCTGGAGGTGTCGCGCATCCTCAGGAAGTGAGCAGAAGCGGAGACAGCCTGAGGATTGAGACGGACCTCTGGCTGCGGTGGGGAGGTTTCGAGCTGACGTTATGGCTGTGTGTGGTTTTGGCCACCTGTCAGTTCTGGAAAAGACTTTCAAGAGTGTGGGGCTAATAATTTCCCCCCAGAAGCTCAATGTTCATTCCCAGATGCGGTGCAATCCATCTCCAAACATCCCAACAAAGCTGAATGCATGCTAGACACTCCCAGTGTAATTTTTAAAGGCCCATCTGTCCAGGAGGGACACGTGACGCCCTCCTCTAACTCAGCCATCATGGGGTGTTTGGTATCACTGTGGCAGAGGTCTCCGCCACTGTGGGGCTAAGATACCTGGGCAGAGATGGGTCTGGGGGTCAAAGTGGAAGCAGGACACAAAGTTTCCCCCAACTTTCTCGAGTGAACAGACAATTCTGCAGATGTTACATAAGTCCCACGAGGTGGCTGGTGGTCCCGCCAGTCTCTCAGAAGCAAACTTGGTTGGGGACAAAGCAGAAGGAGGCCACCTGCTGCATCTGGGCAGACACAAAACACAGCCCCTCATGTTGTGGCTGAAGGTTCAGCATTCGATCACTTTGTGCTTCATCAAGTCAGACACAAAAAACAAAACACGATCAAACACTGGTTCCTGACCCTCCCTATGAGAGGAGGGGTGACGATGGTCTGGGCGACAGGACGTATGTGTGTGGACCGGCAGCTGGGCCCATCCTCAAAGGTGGGAAAGGTTTTAGACGGAGGCAGCGTGAGTGAGAACATGTCTCTGGGGCAAGTGACCAGGTGACAAAGGCGAAGCCTAACCTCCAGGTTCAGGAACATGGTGGCTGCTTCCCAGCAGCTCTCCGTGCAGGACATGTGGCCAGGTCTCAGGGAGGGCGACGAGCAGGGGCGCAGGGACTCAGAAGTGAAGGACACCTGGAAGCACAGGCCCATAAACACCCACCCCAGGTGCTGCAGCCTATCGCAGCCCTTCCCCGGGCTCAGCTCCTGTCCAGCCCCTGTTCCTCCTCACATGCCACGGGGACCATCCTCCCTCTAGGGCAGGTTGCAGCAATCGGGATGGAAAGACTTGCAAGAAAGGAGCTGCATCATGTGAGATGCGGAATGTGTTTCAATCCCTGTCACTTAATGAACTTAAGTGTGGGCAAGTGTCGGGGGAGGGACTGGGACCTTGGACTGTGGTCAGCAGTACATGTGTCGACACTGAGATGACCTCTCCCCAGGATGGTCATTAAGCAGCGCAGCACAGAACGCATCTTGTTGGAAGAGCCCTGCATTGTGGGAAAGGCTAATCAAGAAGACATGTGACTCGCACAGTCACCCAGTGTCGCTGCAGCCTAGGGTCCTGCCTGGCGGTAGGGACACAAGTGCCACAGGGCTCAAGGGCACTGTCCAAGCACCACAGGGACAGAGCGGCGCTGAAAGTGAGGTTCGAGTCCTGACTTTGGGAATTTCAGTTCTGTGACTGAAAGGGAAGAAGGTGTCTGACTGGGAGTCTGTGAGAATCTGAGCCATGACATCCCTGCTGTGCTTGCTTCAGAGGGTGAGCGAGACTCTGATAGAAGTCTTCACTGTCACGAGCGGTGAATTCTCCCCAAACAGTGCAGGTCGAGGCAAAAGTCATCATCACAACAGTTGAAAATTCTCTTTTTTATCTTGTAACTTTCATTTTGGGTCTATTTTCAAACTCCAGAAAAGCTTTAAGAAAATACCTCAAAAGTACACCTCAATATATTAGCTGTTTCAATTTGCCCCATTGCTTTATCATTCTCTCTCTCTTTCTCTCTCTCTCTCCCCACCACCTCTACCGCTTTCCCTCCAGGCCTGACAATCTTGTCCTTTTATCCTTTAATACTTTAGTAGGTATTTCCTAGTACTCTCTTCTATCATCCCAGTACAATGACCTGAATCAGCATATTTAACTTTTTAGATCATTTTTTAATTGAAGAAACATTGCACTATAACATTATATAGGCTTCAGATGAACATCGCTATAAATTAACACCTGTATCGGCAACAGTAAGTTCACCACTAAAGCCGTATCCCATCCTTCACCAACAATTGATGCTTTTATCTAATTGATTCAGTCCCTTCTCCCTGAACATTGGCACATTTTATAGTTTAGCCCACTGCCTACATTCACTTTTTCCCTGTTACCACCCCTTCCAGCAGCTTTTTCTCCTTCTAGGTCCAGTCCAAACTGTTGTTGTGACTTTCTTTTTCTCCTTTAGTCTAAAACATCTCTTCAGCTCTTCTTGGCCTTCATGATTTTGATATTTTTGAGGCTCGTGCTTTGTAACATGTTCCTCACTAGGAGTTCGTCTGGTGTTTCCTTGGGATTAGATTCAGCTGATGGAATTTTAAAAGCAATGCCACAGACTCTCAATAAGAAGATTTCACTTTAAAGGGTTTTGTAGTCATGACTGATGAAGAGATAGATATATAGATAAGGAGGTACCTCCAAAGATGAAAGACAGAGCTTCCAGCAAATCCAGCAAACTCACTTGTGGGCTTAAATTGAAATGAAATGGAAACAGGATATTGAAGAGTTAACTGCACCCCATGTTTATTGCAGCGCTATTCACAATGGTCAAGACTTGGAAATAAGCTAAGTGCCCATGAACGGACAACTACATGAAGAAGACACAGTATTTATACACAGTGAAATATTATTCATCCACACAAAAGAAGGAAGTCCTGTCCTTTGTGACAACAGGGAAGGAACCTGAGGGCATTATGCCAAGTGAAAAAAACCAGAGAGAGACGATTACCGTACAGCACTATCTATATATGAAATCTTAAAAAGTGAGAGGCAAACGCAGAGAAACAGATTTGCCCAATCCTAGACCCCAGACAGTTTCAACCATGCCTACTGACTCACACCACGTGGGAAAACAGACCAACTTGGTGGAGTTCCCTATTGTTCCTGCTGCTTTTTGGCTTTAGAATGAGGGTGTGTAGTACACATACTGTGGTCAAAGAAAGCTACGTGGGTTTATTTTATTTCTTCCTTCAGTGCGACTACCATCCTGCATATGAAATGTGGGCAAACCCTTTTGATTCTGCTTGTATTCCATTTTCTGCTCCCTCCCCAGCCTTGACTTGACTTTTTTGAGTACGAAAACACAGTTCCAGAAGTCATAAATGTACACAGAGGTATTTTTAAGGAAATGTCACTCTCTTATTCCCTGTACCCCATTCCTAGCATCCCCTGTAAGTATCCAGTCTCACTAGTTAGAGATCTAACCTTCCTCTGTCTCTTTTGACAAAGAGCCAAAAAATAATATAGCATATGTAGGTGTATTTCCTTATAATCATTAATACTGACATATACAATAGACACAGTCAGTACACAGCCTCTCATGGAGCTGATGGGGCTGTTTCTAGTGACTCAGAGGAGCCCGTAGGGGTCAGCGGGGGACACAGAGCCTGGAGAGCTGAGGGACTTTACAAATGCACTGCAGTCTGAAACCATATCCATCAACTGCCCGCTAATCCCTTTCAACAGACATCCCAGAAGAAACTGGAGGTGTTAACTAGTTCCAGAGTCTAGCAGGTGTGAGAGCCAAGGTTTGTGTCCTCCAGGATGGAGGTGAAGTGATTTATTTCTACATCTGACTGACTGTGAGGCTTCCCCGAGTCAGCAGCTAGTCTCAGTTGCCTAATGGCTCTCCCCACACCCAGCCCCGAGAAAAAGCCGACATTTTCCAGATTTCTCCATTTCTTCCCCACATCGGTTTTTAGGAGCCCAGGAGCCTCAAGCCCCAAGCCCTTCTTAAGATGCATTTGATATCCCACCCAGGCAGGCGACAATAGCAGGTCTGTCTGCCGTCCTGGCCGTGGGGGGGCCTCTTAGCTGCGCAGGTGAAGAAAAAGGACGGAGACTCCACCTGAGTGCACCTGTGCTCACCTGAGCACAGTCAGGAATGTGAGCAATTCAAGTCTCCTGCAGGCCAGAGATTCCGTGAGGGTAGACAAGGTGGGCGCACTTACTCCACGGGCACTGCGCCTTTGTCTCGTGCTTTCTTGGCCAAAGTGCACAGTCTGTACTGGACAGCAGGCAGAGAGCTTGGCCAGCAGGGCTGTGCTCAGCTATTCAGAGCAGTCGGGAGCAATGTGAGTCCATCTGGGCATCAGGGACCCCCCCAACTCTGCCCAGTGTGCGAAGGAACAAAGCTTTCTCTTCCACCGCCTAAATCTCCCTGTTTTCTCCTTTAATCCCGCTTGCCTTCCCATCTCAGTACACTCCAGGGAGAAGTGTAAAGAGATGTGTACCCTGAGGGCAAAGAAAAGCTGCATTCTTCCCCTCCCTGATCCCAGCTTAAGCCCGCTTGAGGGTGACAGCAGCAACCCTCTTGCCCCACGAGGCCGAGAAAGGGGAATCATGTGTTGATGGATTGTAACAAATATACGAGTCCACTCATGGTCCAAGGCGGCGATTCCTTTAGACTCCTGTGTTGGAAGGACCCTGAGGGTCACCCAGTCCAGCCCCCCAGCTCCCCAGCAATCCCACTTTTGACAGGTGTTCATTCATTCTCGGTCTCTGAACACTTCCAGTGATAAGGAGCTCCACGCCAGTGAATGAGAGACTCCTACTCATCCTTCAAGACGCCGATCAGATGTCATCTGCTCCGTAACCTTCTCCCAGCTCGCCCAGGCGTATCGGTTAGACTTGAGATCCCGCTGCTCCCACCAGTCTCTCCATCTGAGCACATTGCCTGGGAATGTATGATTCTTGCAGATCTGCCTATTTTCTGAGCTTTTTGTGTTTCTACAGGAAGGCCGTAAAGGAGATACAGTCCCCACTTTTCATGAGCTCTAGGTGATTTTACATGCATCTCAAAATTTCATAACTCCAGGCAAAACAGTGAAGTACGGTGCTACTCCCTTTGTATAGATGAGACAACCACAGGTTCTGAAAGGTTAGGAACTTGCTGCCTTAGTTTGCTAAAGCTGCTGTAACAAAGTATGACTAATAGGGTGCATTAAATCGTGGGAAATTCTCGTCTCAGTCCTGGAAACTAGGAGCTTGAAATCAAGATGTGGGCAGAGTTGTTCTCCTCTGAGGTCTATAGGGTAGGTTTTCAGGCCTCTGGTCCTGTAGATCACGGTGTTCTCACGTTGTCTGCCTTTGTCCATATCTGTGCCCCAATTTCCTCTTCTTCACAGGATACCAGTCATATTAGACTAGGGCCCCCGCTACTGACTTACTCTCCATTTAGACCCTATCTCCAAATATGGCCAAATAAAGTATCTGAGCTTGTCAATGGAGCAACCTCTACACACTGTTTATCCTTGTATCCTCAGCTCATAATACCACGCCAAACACTTAGATGATGTTCTGAGAATGGTTGTTGAATATTTAGATGAGCACATTCTCCTAAGACAGCTCACATTATATTTAAATTATTTCTGAAAACCTATCTTTACCTTGAGCCCACATCGTCTTTCCTGCATTTTCCACACCAGGACTCTCACTCTGCCTCTGTGCAAGGGGATAAAAGGAAAGTAGAACTTATCAAATGCCCACTCTTTGTTAGATGCGCTGTGGGATGGGTTTGAATAACGATCATTTCTTCTCCCACTAATTGTTCTTCCAATAGTTAATGTTCTTGTGGAATTATTAGCTTGATAGATCAGTGGTAAATTGTAAATATAGCTTACTCAGCAAGGCAGATGATATCATCTCTTGTGAGATAAGCACAAGTCATCAAGAAGGAGTTGAATATGAGCTACCAGTCGGGAAGGGAAGGATATACTACAGTCAAGATCAACCTCATGGCCACACTGACTTCCCATTACCCAAGTGTGCATCTCACTCAGCGGACTTGGCAGAGGACTTCACTCATTTGTGGAACTGGATTGATACAATTTCCAAATCAAGATCTTCTTTCACCATAAGAGAGAGAAGGAAGTGACAAGTGTTGCAAGGTCCCAAGACATCAACCTGGAAGGGACACAGGATCACATTTTGTTGCCCAAAGATCCCATGATCACATTCCACCTCCACACAGAGGACAATCCTACCCCGTGTCTGGAAGGGGAGCAGAGCCTGAGCATTAATGAGTATCAACAATGTTTACCCACTCACCCAATAAAAAACTAGAGAGGATATCAGGGAGGCTACAACAAGTGCTCAGTGAAGACTTGCCATATAAGGAAGATGAGAAAATATGGCGCCCATGTGGGGAAACCCCCGCCCTTACCTTTCTGCTTGTGAAGTTAGTTATATTCTATGCTAAGGTCTATTAGAATGCCCAGTCTATGTTATTGAGCCAGTAGAAGTAAACCACAGAATACTTGTGTGGTGTGACTATTATCTCAAGTAGGTGAAACCACGGACATGCATGTCACAGAAAGCATTTAGATGTTGTACCAAGAGAAACAAATGCTATTCACCAAAAGTTATATTAGTGGGCCATTTCAACTCATTGGGTTTGTGTGACTTTTCAAATTTGATTCTCTTTTTTTGTTTGACATAGTTCCTAGTAATCTTGATGATTAGGGGTAGGCTAACTCCCAATTTGAGAAAAAGATATGCAAATCCTTATTATAAGTGAACAAAGTAGACAATACGGATAAAAACATGCTTGGGAGGAGAGTAAGAGTAGACATGTGCTCTGAAATGAGAGAAATTTTCAAAGGTGACCTAAGGTGTAAGGAATTCAGTGGAGCACTCATCATAGTGGAAATCTGTACTGTCCATCAGAAAATAAGTGCTCTAGAAATGATATGGATTTGTAACGTGGACACAGGACCCCACTGGGAATGTCTCCCCGCAGCTAAATCTGGGAAAATCTGAACAAAAAAATGAATAATGGTAGTTCTGGGTTATAATCCACTGGACAACAGAAAATCAGAGAAGTGACTGGAGCTTCTTCACCCTCAGCATCCACTGGCATTGTGAGTGCATACTCCATCTCAGTTCTCATATTACCTAATTTATCAGTAGCATTCAACACCAGGACCCCTCCTTCCTTCTTTAAGTAATTTTTTCTGACCTTCAACAACCTCCTACTTTTCCTCCCATTTCCTTGGCTCCTCTTTGATACTTTCTCTACTCTTTTCTTCCTCCTCTCCTCAAACTCTAACTTTGGGGCCCCCAGGAGATCAGTCATAGTCCTCATCTAGTTACTATCTTTTGTCTGATCATTCATGCAGATTAGTCTCTTCAAATACTATCTCAGTGATGGTCACTCCCAAGTCTCACTCTCATTCTGGATCACAGTCCAGTTCCCACTTACCAGTTCCAGTTTGGCCCGTAGAGATCTCAACTCCCATCCATCCAACACTCATTACCAGATTTTTCCCACAAACCCACTTCACCCTCAACTTCCTTCCTTCCACTGATGTCTTTTCCACCCCTCCTGCTGCTCACACCAAAATTTTGGAGTCTTCCATAGTTGGTTTTTCTCTCACACACCTCCCCAACCAATCCGTCAAAAATATTTTTGGTTTGGCTTTCAAATATATCCCAAAATCTATCACTTTCTTCATGGTAGGAGTGTTTCTTCTACCTAGAAGGGTCAGATACCCAAAGTCCTATATCCCTTGCCTCCCTCATCTTTTCAATGAGTCTTTGATGAAAATACTTACTCGGCTCTCTAATATTGCAGTGGCCTAGGTCACCTTTGTAGGTATTATACAGTTTGCTTTTCACTATATTTATTGTTTGATGGCAGGTCCAATACAGTTCACTTCTCTGATTTGTTACCAGTGACACATAGCAGATATTTGATAATATTTGTTGAATAAAAATTGACATTAAAATGATCATAACATACTGATAAAGCAAAATCCAGTTATAAAACCATAAAAGCAAAATGATGCTTTTTGTGGGGAGGGGAAAAGTATGTATATATAATAGAATAATAATGATCTGTGAAAGAATATACAGCAAAATTTTACAGTGACTTTCTCTAGGTGATGGATAGCTCAAGTAATTTCTATTTTCTTCCTTTGGCCTGTTCGATTTGCTTTTCTAAACACTAGATATTATTCATGTATTATTTTTGTAGACAGAGAAAAGAATGTCTTTACTTTTCCTTTTATGAAAAAAATATAAAAGTATCACTCAGAAATCTATAGAGATTAATAAATAAATGTAATATTTAAGATAAATTCCTCAAGCAAAGGGGGAGAGTTGGAATCTTACCACATGATGGTCATGAACATGGCCTTTGAGTCTAGATAGGCAGAGATATACCTTCTGCTTCTACCCACCTGTGATTCTACCTTAAGTATTCCTTCCTCCATAACATAACTCTCAAGGTTAAAGGAGAAACTCTTGAAAAGTATTTAACCCAGAAGTTCAATTAGTACAATAATACAAACAATTGCTTCTTATCTCATTTCATCCCCGCAGCAAGCCAAGGAGCAAGGCACAGTTATTCCCACCTTCCAGGTATGGAAGAACTTAGGTTCCCGGCCCCAATAAAAGATAAACCCAGATTTTCACCCAAGTCCTCCCAATGGAACACCATGCCCAAGACTCCACTGCCCACTCAACTCAAATAAGCATAAATGATCCTATATCACAATGTCTTTTGGGGGCGGAGAGAAGTTCAAAAAAGTTAGAGTATTCATTGCTTTTATTTTTGGGTTGATGAGGGGCTTGTCTAGAATCCCAGAGGGAGTCGCAAGAGTGTTGACAGCTTCCAGGTCAGGAACCAAAGTCCAGGGAAGTGAGCATGTGAGGCTAAGCGCGTACATGTTCTATGACTGGAACTCAACCTGACAGCCCATCCAATCCTCTTTCCAGCTCTTCCACCTCCCCAGGCCCTGTGACATACTCTGTGCCCCTGGGACCACCTCTTCTCAGCTCCCTCATCAGGGAGGAGAGAACCAGTCCTTTCTCTTTGTTTCTAGGGCACTCTGCCAAGCCTTTCATCACTTTCACAGGCCTTTCTTATATTTTTCTTAATCTTTAGTCTCTGAAGCCCAATGAAGGAGCAGCTTCATCCACTTGAATCAGGAAAGAAATCAAAACACATCTGCTAATGTACAGCTGTGTTGAAGGAGGGGGATGAGCATGAGCTGCCCTCCCCTCCCCAGGTCATCTCTGCTGGGAAAGATCAGTGGGCATGCAGGCCAGGCCAGCTGGGGAGTGGGAGAAGAAATGAAATCTTAATTTCCAAACAGCCTGGGGAATGGCACTGCTTAGAAAAAAATGTGATCCTTGCAAAGATAAGGAGGGCAGAGGAATCAATAAAACTACTCACTTACCAGGAAAGCTTTTGACTCCTCTGCTTTCTATACATTCTCTTCCTAACACGCACACACAGACACACACACACAATCAAATGATACTCTTATCATTATTACAACATCTTCTAAGTATTCGAGAATTGGTCTCAGTGCTCTGAGTTTAACCAGGCATCTCTTCTGGTCTCAACAGCTCCTCTGTGTTCATTTCCCTCCAACCTTCCTATCTTCCCTATCTCTCCTTACCATGGAAAACCACTTGATAATGAAGGTGGACAGTCAGGTTGAACTAAACCAAAGAGAAATTGATGAAGAGATTCAATGGCTAGTACCAGGTTCTCCAAGCTGGAAATCATCACAAGATTCAGGTTTTGATTCCCCATCTCCTAAAATGGATGACCACAGATAATTGTTCTACTTTTCTGGGTATCGTCCACCTTGATTGTAAAATAAGAATAATAATTGGTGTGCCCTGGTAGAGTAGTGGTTGTCAGCCACTTCCAGCTGAGTGCAGTCCATGGACATCCCAAGGACCCAGGTTCACATCCTGGGACTGGGAAGAGCAACCAAGATGTACAACTAAAAATTTTTGAAACGAGTCTTCCTCCTCTCTCTTTCTGTCTTCATTTCTGCCTGCACCTTTCCCTAAAAAAAAAAAAAAAAAAAAAAAAAAAAAAAAAAAAAAGAGTCAAATCTTTCCCACCTGAGCAGGTAGCTTTGTCAAATAATTGTTTCATGAATCCCTTCTAGCTCTACATTTATTTAGACAAAATTACTTACCAAGTGTCACCAGCTCCAGACAAAACGCTGTCCTCAAGGCAAAGGGTGAGTTCTAGAAGGAAGAACATGAGTCAGGGAAGAGGATGGAGAAGAGTGTGGGGCTGGAATGCTTACTCTCAGGCCCCTCCTGGGCCATGTGGATCTTGGAGGGGATGAGTCCAGGAAGGACATCCCCTGAGATTGCCAGCTCCATTTTGAGCATATTTCCAAGATGGCAAGAGGTCCCCTCAACTCGGCTTTCTTGAGAGACTCTGGAAGCATGAAGTCATGGCTGGCTGGGTCCCAGTAAGACCAGGTATTGAGAATTAGGGGAGAGGACCCCTGTTTTCTTCTCCCCTCCCTCCAGGAGCAACTAGATGGCAGCTACCTCTCAGTCGGTGAGGAATTTCCAAGAGCCCAGCTTCAAAGGGGCCTCTGTTCCAGCAACTCTTGTGCAGGGTCCTGGGACAGCACCTCAGAGGCAGAAAACACCCCTCTCAAAGCAACTCAAACGAGAAGGCTCCCCAAGACTGCTCCCCACCCACAGGCAACCCCGAAGAGGTCTCCCCCATCGCCTCCCAAGTGTCACTTGCAGGTCCACTTGACGTGGCTAGAAGGAAATAAAGAGGCAGAAAACCTGCTGGAAAACGCTGTGCTAGCCGGCAAGAATGCCCTAATTTTTCACTGTGTACCTTTCTTTGGCATTAAAACAGTGATGTTTCATTAAAAAATGCAAACATGGCATAATGTCTAGGACACATCTGAGTGTCATCTGCTTTTAACATCTGTCGTGGGATGAATCATGACCCCGAAATGTCTACCTATGTCCTGACCCAGACCTGTGACTGGAATAAGTGTAAGAGAGGAGATGCCAACATACACTCAAGCCGTGAAAACCGAGGCAGAGCTGGAGACACACGGCCACCGGCCCGGGAACACCTGCAGCCACCAGAAGCAGGAAGAGGCAGGGGAGCGTCCTGCCCCAGAGACTGCCAGTACCTTGATCTGGGACTTCTCTCCCCGAGAAGCGAGACGGAATCCAGACTTATTTCAGCTACAAGTCGGGATTGTTCATTTCCAGCATCCCAGAAGACAAATGTGACACCTGAGAATTCATTTATTATATCAGAGTCTGCCACTTTCTGGGCCTCGAGGGACTTGGGACATCTCCATGTTTCCAGGGGAAGTAGAAAGGACAGGAGGTGATGCTCCTGAAGGGCGTGTGAGACAGATCCGGGCGGGGCTCAGGATCTGGAGACAGCTCCCACCAGAGGGTGGGGAGCAGGCAGGGTCAGCACAGGCACTGAGGGCTGATGACAGTCACCATTTCTCTTGCAGTCAGCTGTCACTGGTGCTTCCACCCAAACTCACAGGATGGACCCATTCCCGAAAAGGCCTCCTCTCTCCCAAAAGAGCCTCCCAAAATCAGCTCGGCTTATTCAAAACTGGCTCTGAGAGAGAATCTGGCTGAGATAGATGTGAGCAGCTTTTCTGAGCTGCTGCTCTCAGGACTTGGGCTCCAAAGCAAGTGCCCAGCTATTGGCTTCAGATGAAGAAGTCATAGGCGACCCAACGCTGGGCTGGACGGGCGTTCACCTTTGATGGGTCACACCAAGCAGACCCCAGGGACGGGGCGAAGGGCCTAGAGGCACACGCGGGCACACGTCCAGCTGTGGGAGGACCTCACATACCCACGGCCTGCTGGTCACCATCTTGCCTGAATTCTCTTTCCCTGCTGAACTGGAGGGCAGGGCCTCCTTGGGAAGCACTCTGAGGAGTCAGGGGGCAAAGAAAGCTTCCTTTGGGGTTTCCAAAACACTCCCCTTTCATGCTTGTTTTTCCTTAGTCATTGCCTCCGTCCTGGCCTCCGGCCCAGGCTGCATCCTGCCAGCCCCAGGTAGGCCCCAGGTAACCGGAGCCCTGAATGTGACAAAGCCTCACTGTGCAGGATGATGTTATCAGAGGCCGGGCCTGCTCCGTGCTAGCCCAGGGCCAAGCCAGGGTGGCCGGAGCTGAAACAGGACTCCCACGCTGCTGACGGAGGACAGAGTGGCCTTTGTGAGAGATGCGTCCCATGCAGGCACGCTCCTTATTAACACTGCAGTCATCGCTGCGTTTGCCTCCCTGGCATGCGGTGCCAGACCCCGTGCGGGTGTCTGGAGGCTGCGGATCAAGCCTGGAGTTGACACAGGGTGGGCGGGAGGTTGTGACTCGACTGGGTAGCACTGAGCAAACCTGTGACCCACCTCGGACATTGATTGGAAGTTGAATACACAGGGTTCAACCTGAAAGTGTGGTTACCACGGAGGGGAATGCTGTCTTTCACAGGCAAGACGATAGACATGGAACCATATAACCTTGGCACTGTCGCTGCATCCAGGAGACTCTGTACCCATCTCCTGGCCTGTCTGAGCCTCTGTTTCCTCATCTGGAAAAAGGAAGGAATGTGCACACGTGGCAGATTACGTGGTCAGCAGATGCCAACCAAAAGTGGCAGCTGGGTGTGAAGGATGCCCACTCCCCCTCTGCAGAATTAATAGACTAGGTCTCAAGAGCCTAGTATAGGGAAGGGTGCACACCCTGAAATCCTAAAGATGCAGAGCTCGGCAGGCATAAGGAGAAAATCGGCAAATAAACTAACACGGGTATCCAAGTCCAGAAGTCCGAATACCGTCACTTCTGAGATGACACCACACTTCCTCTGCATGTCCTATGAGCAAGGCCAAGCCCAGAAGAACACCGTCATGTAAAAGCGAGAGGGTTTAGCCCTGATGTTCCAGACTCCACTTCCAGCTCAGCCAGTGCCCATGTGGGGTGAGGGGCAGCAACTCGGGCCAGGTCTGGTGGAAGCATGTCAAGATAGACCGGTGATGGGGTGGGAGACCAACAGCTCTCTAGACCTCAGAGTGCTTATCAAAAACACGCACATACACCTGCCTCAGGCTGGGGAGGCAAAACCAACACTTGCTGAGTGAATGACTTTGGGGTGGAATTTTAGGCTGTGTAGGTAGCAAAGACCAATGAAGGACAGAATTGGGGCCAAGAGACAGTGTGTGGCACCTCTGATCATGCCTTCCCCTCTCCAACCCTCTGTACATTTGGGGGAAGAAAATGACAGCAGCTGAACTCTTGAATAAGCAGTGAAAACAGGATCACTCGGGAGAAGAGAAAATGGAAAGAATATATTGGTAGCTTCACCTTTGCCTATTGTGAGTTTTTTCTCAGCCACCCTATTAAATCCTGGGAAGAGGCAGAAGGTGGGTCACAGAGATATTAAGTAGTAATAACAAACACTTACTGAGCAGATATTGTGTGCCAAGAAGGGATAGCTTCACCAAACAAGGGTCCTGGGACAGCCTGTGATCAGATGTTAGCCTCAGGGAGTTGAGGCTGAGTCTTAGGTCTCTTTCCTATTTAGTAGGAGCAGAGCTGGCTACAGACACAGATGAAAGCAGTGGACTTCAATTCTGTCTGTTCACTCTGCTCGGTGCTCTCTTAGACTATGGCTTGAGAATCCCCTTCCTGCTGGAGTCTAAAGAGCTCATTCGTGGCCAGAGCTCACTGGTACACAACTGGCACACAACTGGTCAGCACACTTCACAGCCTGTCACCCTTCATCAAAGCCAGCTCCAGCAATGCCTCCTCAGGCCAGCCTCTTCAACTACCCCAGATCATAACAGCCCAGTGTTTGCACAATACATGAGGCCAGAGCAGATCAGGCTGTCTGAGAGGACGTTTACCCGTTTAGGAGCGGTAGAGGGAGGGAGGGACTTTGTAAGAGAAGGAACACAAAACTGTCCTTCAAATTTGCTAGGAAGATAAATGCATATTTAGACTGAAAAACAAATAATGAATTACAAAATTGCAAAAGCTGGCAATGACAACCAAGTTTATGAGATCCAGAAAAAATGGTTTTTATGAATTCACAGCATGATGTTTTTCTATTTTCCCTTCATTTTAGCTGCCTCATTTTGTGTGCAATTTACGTACATACTATTTTATATGCATGCATGGTTTTGTAATATTTTCTGCCAAAAAGGATAAAGAGATATTTTAGTTTTTTTTTTTCACACCGTGTTAATGAACATTTGTTACTAGTGAGAGTTGGTATATATCAAATATGTAAACAGACAGATTTCCTCAATTTTGTTGTCTGGCTGGAGACAGAAATTGTGATAAATTATCCCTCATGTCATTCCCATTACATACACACATTCTACATGTGTATGTAGATTGGATGTTGATGTGATCATAGCAGTATATACTCCATTATCAGGTGTATTTTTGACTTAGGGAAAGTTCCCTTTTGATGAGTCATTGACCAAAGTCTTCACTTACAATCTGATATCTAGAAGAGTTTCTCAAAGAATTCTGGCTCCATATTATTTTACGTTATCTTTCTTTACCAAAGTTTATAGGTGTGAGGTAACCTCTGGTTTTACATCGTTGTTTCATTGATGAACGAAGATGTGGGTGGTAGGACTAATCCTGCAAGCATTTCTGTACCAGATCAGTTAGCAATGGATTGACTGGACACAGAAATGGCCAAAGGAAGTGTAACCACAACTCAAGTGCCTTTCAGTCAAATTTCAGAACAGACCATGGCTCTCTCAGGACAGCCCAACACCAGGAAAGTGGGATGCAGAGAAAAGTAGGGTGGAGGAGAAGGTCTTGACTGATTGCCATCCAAACATCATGCAAATTCCACAGAGGGCCCTGGATACACTGCTGCCCCGCTCCGAGGGTCTTTGGACACACTGTGGAGTGAGTGTCCTGAGACTGTTTCATCAGCATCCTAGTCAGCCCCACCAGGTGCCCTAGATTGCCTTTTGAAACTCACCTGTTGTATTGTCATTTACCACTATCCTGCATTCATGTTCTGTTGGTACCACTTACCTGTGTGGTTTGACCCAAATCTATTAACCATGCTGATTCTCAGTTGGGAAGTCTATAAAATGGGGTAAAATAAAGAAGACCCCAGTTTTCCTGGGCCTGGAGAACTGCGTGAGGGCAGGGATGGGAAGTTTTCCAAGTGATCAAACAGCTCTCGGGTCCATGGAGGATCCAGAGATGGACGTGGCCATGCAGGCATCCTTCACACACTACAGTAGTGAGTGTGCAAAAGACATCACTAATAGTGAGTAAGTGTGTGAAGGAAATGAGGTGCAGAGTAGAGTGAGCCCTTGAACTGACTTGGGATTTCCCTCAGGATAATTTTTTTTTTTTTTAACTTTTAAAGGAAACATGCAGGCAGGAAAGAAGGCAAGTCGGTAGGCAGGCAGGAGGATGCGAGAGGAAGAAAGAAGCATTTTATTTATTTTATTTACTTGTTCATCTTTATTTGATTGAGTTCCTGGGGGCGCGAACCTGGGACCTTGGGCTGTATGTGGACAGCATTGGCCAGAGGCAATGCACTTTTCCACTTGGCCACCAGGGAGCGCCAAAAATAAAACTTTCAGCAAAGTTTATTGCGGGTGTGGTCTGGCCTCCTTCCCAACACCCTCCATTCTTGTGGCTGAACCACTGAGGGTTTCTCCATCCCACAATATTTCTCTAACCTTGGGCCTTTCTCACACTGGTGCCCCTACTAGAAGATTATCATCACACACTCCCTCTTGCTAGTGGCCCCTGACAGTCCTGCAGGACACAGCTCTGCCGAACTTCTTTCAAGACATTGTCACCGCAGCCCTAGTCTGGATAAGCGCACTCCTGCACCCAGGGGTCCCCATGGCAGCAACCTTCCTCTGTCTCCACAGTCAGCACTCGGTTATGCTTGCCTGCTCATGGATTCCTTACCCCGGTGGACTGCGGGTTCCTGGGACTCATAGTGCAGAGCCTGGAACACCCGGGGCAAGGGGGGCGGGGGGGAGTGCCCATCACCCCATCAGTGAGCAAGTGCATGAAAATAGGAAAAAGAGCTGAACTTCTGATCCTTAGTGGCATCCGAAGAGGGAGCAGAGGATGGGACAAAGCGAACTTTCTCCTATCAGATGACAGAGGGCGAAGCCTCATTCGCTAGGGACACCATTCCGGGCCACAGACCCCATTCGCTGGAGTCACTGACCCGAGACCTCAAAGGGTTTCGAGTTTGTTGGACTAAATGAAAGAACCTTGTACAGGTCAGAGACAGCTGCTTGGTAACACAGGCCTCCGCACCTGCCAAGTGACTGTCCCAGAAGGGAGTTGCAGGCAGCTGTAAGAGGTGGGGTTGGCTAAGTGCTTAGCCCCAGGGTGAATGTGAACGGGAAGAAGGACTCTGCCTCAACAGAATGGGAGGAAAGAAATGGATCATTAGTCAGAAGACAAAGGCTTAAGGTCAGCCTTCTTCCAACCTCAAAATATCTCTCTAAGTTTCAGAATGTAGCCCACATATCCACTTTTCTTCTGGAAAAATGTCTAACCTATGCTTGGATAATGTCCCACCCTCCTCTGCAATAGGCAGAAGCAGAGTTAGACCCTCCTCTAATATGGGTTTGTTTTTATTTTTTTTAGATGCCGTGGGGAGGCCACTGGACCACACCCCCTGGTTGTCTATTGGGGGTCTAAAATTCCACAATTAGACATTCATTCCTTTGGCTTAAGATTTCCTTCCCAATTAAAACACAAATATCCCGCGACAGCCTGTGCTATGAACTGTGTCTGTCATTTATATCAGTCGATATAATCCAGTGCTGACCTTAGGACTTGAGAGTACTCCGAAGAGGATTTCAAGCCCAAAGTCACTGTCACCTCATTCTAAATTTTTCTAACTGCTTCTATCCCTGCCCCAAGTAGCATCGTGCTAAATATTAGTAGTCTTATATACTTTTCAGCATGGATATTGCTTCGTTTTTTTCTTTCTCTGCATTTTCTGCCTTTCCCCCTTGATTATTTTTCTTCTTTCATTCAATTTTGTCTGTTTTTCTCTGTAATCTCTCTACCCCAAGGCTGAAAGGATAATATGTGTATGAATATATATAATTCATCTGTTCATGGACGTACTTTAACATAGAGGCAGAGTACTATACTCTAAACAGCTCAGGGGGTTTGAAGCCTGAAATATCTGGCTTCCAATCCAGTTTCTATTGTTTGGTTACTTGTGGCTTTGGAAAAACCACTAGTCATATTTTCCTCCTTTGAAAATAGGGATCATGTCAGCAAGGTGAAGTTTCAATGGAGTCTCACCAGTAGGGTTGGGTGGCCCCAAACTCTTTCTCCTTCCCTCCATCTCCATCTGGGTCTAAAAAGAGCACCCCAAGAGTCAGGGCTATCACTTTATTATGTGGGTTGAAGATCATTAACCATTAGCCTCTTTCTCTCATGAGCCAATCTTACCTTTTTCTTTTTCATTTCACGTCATTTTCTTCTTGGAATGGTGTTCTTGAATAAGTTGCATTAATCTTCAACGGTAGCCTAATCTTAACAATGCAGATGATTGTTCCAATCAATTTGTCAAAGTAGAATGGAAACGAGACAACTTTAGAATAATGCCTTCAAAGTATGATGTTCAGTCTAAATGCAGCAGAATTTCTGGGTGTGCATGCTAAAAATGCAGATTCTTGGGTCCTGTTCCTGAGCTCTGTGAGAAAGCGGCCTGGATTCCAATGTGTGGCAAGCACTCCAGGTGGTTCTCATGTACTCTCTCTATAGTCTGAGAACTATCAGCCTACGTACCTACACTGAAGGTGGCAACAAGCATAGGGAATCAGCATTAGCACTATTGACTCTGCACAGCAGTGAGACAATTTCTTCCACTGCCCATTCTAGCTCAAGGAAATGACTTCTTGGATGTTCACAGATGGGTCGTGACTGAGAAAGAAGGAAAACCAAGTTTGAGACCCTCTCTGTACTGTATTACGTTGTCGGCCCTCTGACCACCCCCAATCCTTCCTTACAAAGAGTTCTCATTGCCATCACCTAACAGAGGACTCTCAAGAGTCCCAGAGTAAAGGAAAGGTGAGCGTATATGAGAAAAAGAGCAGGAGAAAGAGATTGCCTTCTTTTACTTCCTGACTTCATTATGTTTTCTCTTATTCTTAATTCATCATCGAGGTTAGATGCCTGATACAGTCTGCAGTGAACTTCAGGTGAGTCTAATCATAATTAAATCCCATTATGGGGAAAGAATTTAGATGACTAATGACATTTTTGTTTTACCTACTGAGATTGGATCTATATGTCCATTTAAGTATTTTATGTGCTTCCTTAGAGTTGAGAGCTATTCTATCAAGTTTCATGCTTCCCCCGATAAAAGATTTTTGGACCAAAGTAATCATTTAAAACATTAGCTATTATCTGACAGAGAAATTAATTTAATGATATCTCAGGAAGAGTAAAGTTAAAAGAGCAGTGATCTGTCAGCAATGTTTAGGTTCCAGCCCAAAGGAGTTGTGGAATCCTGGGCAAGACACTTACCCTTCTGGCCTCAGTTTCCTCGTTGGAAAAATAAGATAGAAAGTTTGAGTGCTTCATGATTTGTGTTCTGCAGAATTGTTAGAGCAAATTGGGAGAGTTGGGGTGCAAAATACTTGACAAAACTCAACCCTGTTTTGTGATAAAATCTCTCAACAAATTAGGTATAGAAAAATACGTGCCTCAATATAATAAATGTGATCAGGACAGAGAGAGCATCATACTCATTGGTGAAAAGCTGGAAGCTTATCTCCTCAGATCAGAAACAAGACAAGGATGCCCAGTCATGCTGGTTTTATTCAACATAGCACTAGAAGTCTTAGCCACAGCGATTAGGCAAGAAAAGGAAATAGAAGGTAACCAAATGGGAAAAGAATCAATAAAGCGATCTCTGTTTGCAAATGACACAATTTATATGAAGTCCTAATGACTCCACCAAAAAACATATTTGATCTAATAGAAAATGCAATTAAGCTTCAGGATGCAATATATAAAAATAAATTGCATTTCTATACAATGGTAACAGATTATTCAAAAAAGAAATTAAGAAAACAATCCCATCTACAACTGTATCACCAAAAAAAAAAAAAAAGAAAACATTTAGAAATACATTTAACCAAGAAAGTATAAGATCTGTATACTAAGAACCATAAAATATCGAGGAAAGAAAATAAAGAATGCAGAAATTAATGGAAAGGTAACCATGGTTCATGTAATAGAACAAACAATGTTTAAAATGTTCAGATCTTTCAAAGCAATCTACAGATTCAAAGCAATCCCTATCAAAATTACAGTGGTATTTTTCACAGAAGTTAAAAAAAAAAAATGCTGAATTCGTATGAACCCACAGAAGATCAAAAATGACCTAAGCAGTCTTGAGACAGAAATTAAGAAAGAGGCACCATGCTTCATGATTTCAAACTATATTGCATAGCTTTAGTAATCAAAAGCAGTATGGTATTGGCATAAAAACAGACATATAGGCCAGTCAAAAGGAATAAAGAGCCTAAAAATAAATCCACACATTTATGATCAACTGATCTTTAACAAAGTCACCAGCAACACACAATGGATAAAGGACAGTGTCTTAAATAAATGGTACTGGGAAAACTGACTTTCAACATGAAGAAGAACAAAATTGGATTCTCATCTCTCTCCAATACAAAAATTAATTCAAAATGTGTTGAAAGTCTAAATGTAAAACCTGAACCATTAAATTATTAGAAGAAAATACAGGGGGAAATCTTTTTGATGTTGACTTGGACAATGTTTTTTGTTTTTTTTTAATAGGATTCCAAAGACACAGAAAACAAAAGTAGAAATAGACAAGATTGCATCACACTAAAAAATATATGCACAACAAAGGAAATAACAGAGCAAAGAGAGTGGGAGAAAATATAGCAAAATATGCATCTAATAAGGGACTAATAGCCATGATACATAAGGCACTCAAACATTCAATAAAAAGAAAACAAATAACTTGACTAAAAGCTGGGCAAAGGACATGAATAAACATTTCCCCATAGAAGACATGAAAAGAGCCAACAGATACATGAAAAATGCTCATAGTTTTGTTTTGTTTTTTATTAGTTTTCTGTGTATATCATCATGTCATCTGCAAGCAGTGACATCACGTCTTCCTTTCTAATTTAGATACGTGTTGTTTCTTTTTCTTGCCCAGTTGCTCTGGCTAGAACATCCAGAACTATGTTGAATCTTCATGGTGGCGGTGGACATTCTTGTCTTGTTACTGTCCTTCATGGAAAAGCTTTTAGTTTTTCACTGTTGAGTATGATGTCAGATATGGGTTTGCCATGTATGGCTTTTATGATGTGTAGGTACATTCATTCTGTACCCATTTTATTCAGTTTTTATTATAAATGAATGTCAGTTCTTGTCAAATGCGTGGTTTTTTATGAATTGGAAAACTGATACAGACAGGAGTAAGGAACTTGAGGAAAACACAGCCACAGAGTCCAAGGCAGGTTGGAAACTTGTGCCACTTGCCTCCAGACTTTGGGTTCTCTCTCTGTGTGCTCTGCTCTTAGTCAGGGAACTGGACGAGGAATCTGATGCTGATGGTTCCATTTCCTCAGTACAATGACAAGAATTAGTGGTTAAAAGAAGTGGCAGTGACCAATTCTATCAGAGGAATAAACCAGTGGTGCCCTTGCCGAGGGCCCATTTTGGAGTATCGAGGAATTTTGTTAGCTGGTTATTAAACTATTGGCAACTTGAAAAAGACCTTGATGGGAGGCAGCCACGTGGAAACTGGCAATCAATACAGATCAGGGTTTTGTTTTCACATGGGAGGGCCGGTCAGCCAGTGCGCCACTCAGTAGGTCATTCCACAGCGTAGTCTAAATGCAGACATAGCAGATATCAAGTGTTTCTAGAAACCAGAAAAGGAAGGATCGTGGCATGATGGGTCAGTGTAAGACAGCATCATGGAAAGTCAGAGCCGCTAGCTGGTCTGTGAAATATGACCAACAGTGTGGAACGAGCATTCCAAATGGAGAGCAGAGTGGGAGATGTCATGTGTGAGCACCTGGAGCAGAGGGCACACTACCCCCTTCCTGAGAGGCTGGCACAGTCCACTGTCCTGAGAGCAGAGTCTGCTCTGTGTGGGAGGCGTCTGCATGGATCCCAGCCATCTGCCAGATGGGGTGGGGGCAAGGCAATCACAACTGTCCATCAAGCGCCACCCAGAGGCCCAGGGCACAGGATACTGGAATGGGAAGGTGGCATGCAGGACCCCATCAGAAAAGAAGAGCGCTAATATGAACCCAGCTTGAAACCAAGTTCACATCAGCTGGTACTGGACTGGGCGTAGCAACTTAATGCAGCAGACGCACTGAATGGACAATGGAGCTAAGAACCACACTGAGAAACTGGGTTTCGTCTCAAGGCTAATTCACCAGTAGACAAGAATATACGTTGATCAATATTTAATTGCTTATCTCTTCTCAGAGCCCTAATACGGCAGCATCAAAATAACTTGCAAAGAAAATATTTCCGCCTTTTCAGCCAAGAATGCTGCGTGCTGGGCACAATAAACCTGCTTCTTGGTGTGCATGTGTCTGTGCAAGCCGGGACACAACCTGGGCCCTTCTTAAGACCCTCTTGGCCTACTTCTGACAGTCCTTCACCCAAGACCATTCCAGGGGCCTCACCCTGGCCTTCTTGTCAATGTGGTGTCTTAGGACACCAGGACACCTCAGAAACCCACCTGGAGCCCCACTTGCACAACTCATTTCCTGAGCAAACCGGGTTGAACCACTGCAACTGATCCGCCCCCTCGTGGGAACTCCCCACCACTCTGTGGTTCAGATCCAGAGAAGGAGAACGCAGGAATCTCTTCATCCCTTTAACTCTTCCCAGAGAGCAGAGCCCCAAGAACCTGTGATTTTTCTCAGTTCTGAAAACCTTCTACCCTGAGCCCTGGGTCCATCACAGCATGACTCTGGAAGAGGAGGGAGGATCTCCTTCCCACTCACTAAACTGTAGAAGAAAGGGCCCTGCAGGGTTGGATGAAGGGTGTGACAGTGATCGAGCCATGTCACTTCCCTGAGCATCACTTGCCTTAAGTAGGAAGTTGAGGGGGTAGACTGAGACGAGACCTGGGAATACTGTGAAGGGCTGCACACCAGCGAGGACCGATGTTGCGACATCTATAACACTCCAGAGATTTCAAGGATGCAGCATCATGAATCAATACCTGTACGTGTAGCATTACGTTGGTCACAAAGTCAAGTTTCCATTATTCACCATACAATTGACCTCTTTTACCCAGTTTGCCCTTTTCTTCTGGTGGCCGCCATGTTGCTCTGGTGGTCTAAGAGTTGGGTTTTGTTTGATTTGTCTTCCCTGTGTGACTGAAATCCTGTGATATTTGTCTTTCTCCCTCTGACTGATCTTACTACGCATTCCACCCTCTAGACCCATTCGTCTTGCTGCCAGTGGCAGGATTTCATCTTTCTGGCAGCTTAGTGGTGTTCCAGGGTGTATTGATCACATATCTTCTCTAGCCGCTCCTCTGCTCATGGGCACTCAAGTTGTTTTAACTCTTGGTTGTTGTAAATCATCTTTTTCAGTGTCTAGCTTGTTAACAAGAACTTCCCTGAATACCACAACACGATAGGCGAACAATCATTTTTTCCATTTCAACACGAGTGCTGAGCCCCGTGTCCACCACCCCTGGCAGCATCTAACCGCAGACCATAAACCCCTGACCCCGAAGGGCGACCCATAACCGCGTTCAACCTCGGGATTCCCGACACCTTGAGCATGCTGGGCTCCCCCTGCTCATGTCTCCACTGCTGTCCCCCTGCCCACATGCACTCCTTCAGTCTTTGCTTGCTGAAGTCCATCATTTAAGCCTCCATTGAAATACCATCTTCTCCCTTGGAGTGAGTCCCGCCTCTGTCACAGCTCATAAAAACCTGTTTGAAACTCTTTTTCAAGTGCATGTTTAAGACTGTTCTGTAGAGACACGGTGAGCAGATGTTTGAGTTCCCAGTCGTGCCAGGTCAGTGGTGATGCCCTTTGCAGCCTCCCCACATACGCTCCCGTGGTGGCTCTTGTGTCCTGAGTTAAATGCACAGCCGTCGGGACTAGACGTCGCTGTACCCTAGCCTGGACACGGATCACGTGACTTCCGTGCTTTGCTGGCCAGTGTTTTCAAGGACTTTGCCAATCCCTCCCCTGATTCTCGGGGTCCACATGCTATTGATTTCCTTTGGAAAGGGGTGTGTGTGTGTGTGTGTGTGTGTGTGTGTGTGTGTATGGTGCCACACTAATTTAGGTCACAAGAAGATGACTAGATGAAGGCAGTTCTCCATGTAGAAAGACCTGAGCTCCCCAAATGTCCTTCTCAGGGGGTTCCCTGCCAACACAGGTACAGGCTGAGAGAGAAAAGCTCTTTTCTCCCCATGAATGTGATCTGGCCCCCCCAGTGCCTAGTGTTTACCTAGGCTCACAAACTATGCGATGGGAGAGAGGAAAGTCAGAGGGCACAGGTTGTGAGCCAGGTCTGGGGCCTGACATCTAGTCTGTGGCCTGTGGACACACAAATCCTGAGTCTGAGTCCCTGCCCCAAGCTTTCCAGAATCAGGTGAAAGGCTCATTCGCTGCAGTGTTTCCCGGGGCCCATCAGGGCAGGGGTGAGGTTAAGAGACAGCAAGACTTGTAAGTGGCTGCTCACTTGTTAGAACTTGTGAATGTCGTGTGAATGTGTGAATGTGCGAATGTTACCTCACCCCACCCCACCATGCTGGGCCCCGGGTCTTCACCCTGTGAACTGTTTCTGAGTCATTTGCCTCTGGAGGCTCAGAGACCACAGCCCCTCCCGTCCCACTTGCTGCCATCTGAGCCCCTCCAGGAGTCTTTCTCCTGCAATCAAAGATAAGGAATCAGAAAGAGTGTTGACAAGGAGCATCACCTTCTCCCAGGAGAAGACAGGCCCTGCACTGCTGAATGGGTGTGAATGAAGATTGTGATGGGTGAAGATACTTGCTTACCTCTGAGGGCACAGCAGGTCACCCCAGGCTTCTGTCAAGAAATTGAGAGGACCCCAGGGCTGGGGGTGGGGTTGGAATCCATTCGTCCTCCCTACCCTCCCCCCAACCCGTGGTCTAAAAGGTGGAGGACGGAGAAAGACATCCATCTGGAGCAGAAAGAGAGCCAGTGGCAGGTGGGCCTTGGGGACCCAGGGACGGGAAGAATCGTCTTCCCACGCAAGCAGCAGAACTCAGGTCAGAAGGACGAGCAACCCTTCTGGACCCCTCTGCCCGTGGCGCCCACCAGCTCCCATGGGACCCCGCTGGGAACCAGCAGGCTGGCCCACATCAGTGGATGAACTTCAGACCTGGAGTGCCTGGAGTTGGGACGTGACTGAGAGACTTCTAGGGTCAATGGGACTCCTGCTGCAGGGGAGGGGGCAGTGCCAACTGTGACCAGATGTCCCCAGGAGTATGTGATATGGAGCCAGTTATCAGAGGGGGCAGCACTGGCCACATTGAAGGGTTAAAGAGAGAGCAGTGAGGGACAATAATTGGAATAATGATCAGATTATAAGAAGTACATGCTTTATGTGCGAGGAGTCCTTTATCCTTCAATCAATTGCGGTGTGGGTGCTGGTGTGACCCCATTCTACTAAGGCACAGGGGTCTCACACGTTCACATGGACAGCAAGGGTCAGAGCTGGGTTTAGGACTCAGGGCATTTGTCTGCAGTCACCTGCCCCCTACCCTTTGGGGCAACCGCCTTGTTTCTGTGTAGGTTTGACCTGAGACCCAGGTGTCCGGCCTGGAGCTCTTGCAGAGCCGAGGATGAAGGGGCCACAGAATAAAGACAGGCTGCTCACTGTTATGGGAGATGGTCGTGCCTGCAAGCGCCAATTCCAGCCAGGAGTCGGGCTCACAAAAGCCAGCAGAAGGAGGGCCTCCTGCAGCCCCCACACCGCCCAGGGGCTCCAGGGCTTCCAGAGCCCCCAAGAAGGGCAGAGCCCGCATATGGGAGCTTTATGAGTTGTTACCTGGCAAACTTTTATCTCCCAGGGTCCCACCCAGGACCCCCTCACATGTAGTCCCCCGTCTCCTGGCCCCTCTCGTGTGGGTCTCTTAGACTTTCCCTGTCTGAGGGCCTTGCCCCTTTCGAAGACTGGTGAGGAATGCCCCCCCAGCGAGACTCCCCTGGTCTTGTCTCAGGGAAGGCTGGGGTTGGGTCAGGGGGACACCACATAGGCACCAGGCCGTTTCAATCCCACCTCAGCGCAGGGCGGTGCTGTCGGCCTGACGGGTGACCACCAGACTCTGGCCCCTGGCTGGGTTGTCAGGTGGCCTCGCACTAAGTTACCTTCCTACCTCCCCACGTTTCTTCTTTGAGGGGAGTCACCACTCGCAGACCCCAATGCAGGATGAGGGAGAAGCCTGTCCCAGAGGGCTGAGTGTGCAGTCAACACTGGCTGTTCTCTTCTCCCTGTTTATTCATCGATCAGTCATGTCAGCATGGACTCATGATGTTTATTTATACTGGGGTCATCAGTGTCTTGCTTACATTGATCACACTTTAGCCACTGATAGCTATGTGTGCATGTGCATGTAATTATTTATTGGTAAGTATGTGGATATGTGTATCATTTGCACGTATGTGCATAATTGGATGTATGTGTGCATACATATCTTTCATTAGTATGTGTGTGTGTACAGGTGCTAAGTGTGTGGTGTGTTCAAACACTCCTCTCCAGACATGGTGAGGCGTCTGCATGCAGCCAGAGTCCACGTGCCACCACGGACAAGTGCAGAGGCAGAGGCAGACGGAGGCTGAGCTCCGGCTCCCCAGACGACAGACATGTGCAGGAGAGCACAGCAGACAGGCTGCCAGTGACCTTTCCCAGAAATTGCAGCTATTTCTCTAATCATGTGACATGTATGTTAGCATGTGATGAGTTATTGCTATTTTAATGAGTTAATCAATACATCTTATCAGTTCTCTGCGCCAACATATCCAATATGGCAAACCCCACAGATAAGCTCACAGAAACAAAAGCTCTCTGGGCTCATCAACAGATTCTCAAAGCGAAAAAGGGTCCCGGGACAAAGAAGTTTGAGATCCACTCCCGACTCTCACTTCCCCTGCACTCTTGTCTCTCTCTGGTCATGCTGATGCTGCAGTCCAGAGCATTCTTCTCTTCCTGTCTCCTTCCTTGTCAGCTCCCTCTCTGCTCTCAAGTCCCAGCTCCACAGCTCCTGTGACCCTGCAGGCAGATTTCAGTTGCCTCTTGATTGGTAACACTCTTTGACGGCAGTTGTGATGCTGCTCTCTTTGAGACTCTTCTATGATTTGATAGACACCAGCATGAGCATCCTTACTCAATTTTCCCGTCTCCTACATGGTTTGGGGTACGTGGAAGTCCATCCCTCATGCACGAATCTCCAGACCATAAATGTGGTGAAAGCAACACCATTGGGTAAACATCTTCTTACCCTACACATAAGCATTTTACAGCTGCTCGGCAACTTTGCTGGCCTCCTCCAGCAAATTCAGTAAGAGCTCCTGGATTTCATGAGGAAAGGCAGGAAGGAACACCGATGCAGACAAATGACACATTTGCAAGCTGGTTTTCATCGTTACAGAATCGGTGACCCATCCACTCTTCAGGTTTCCCACCAAGAGCATGCGCTAAATGGAAAACAAAGAAACCAACAATCGCAAACAGATTTATTGATAGCACCTTGAAATTTGCTTTCAGAAGCCTTCGTTACAGCTATTCTATGTCTGTCATTATGGTCTGGAGATTCTGTTGGAATCCATTTTCTTCTGCAAGTCTCGCCAGGTCTTCAAATAAATGTTGATAAAATGTTTTGCACGAATACATCAATGAGCAGATAAGTTCTAGAATTTTCAGGTCCAACAGAAGCAGGAACTACATTTAATTGATTGAAAAAAAATAAGAACACCCGGCGGGGACAGTTTTAAGCATGCCCTCCATTACCAACTGAAGTCTGCACTGCCTTTCTATGTCAGGGTCTGCGGTGAGTGTACGTCTCTCTTCTTGACAGTCAGACCCCCAACCAAGAGGAGCCCACCAGTCAATGTGTTTTGAACGCTGGCACTTCTGTATCAGCTAATGTCCGGGTCTGGAGGTCGCTGAGGGTGTCAAACGAGTCTTATTCTCTGTCAAAGGGTGTTTTTGGCAGGTAAGCAGTGTGCAGTGTGCAGGCGCAGAAGTCAGTAAGGACTGAGTAAATTGGCTGGGGAGATTTCTTGCCTTTTCCACCTGTGTTTTCAGTTTTTCAACTTTCAGAATTTCAACATTCAGGCTTTTGAGCTACCGGGATGGTGACTTTCAGTCTTTGGAGATTTCAACATTTGGCATGCTGGCACTCAGGGTTAGGGTCCCACAGGAAGATATTAGAATTGTGATAAACAGGGCTAGTGGAAGAGATTGAAAAGAATATTTGCCATCTATTGGAGACAGAAAGTAAAATAATAAATAAAATAAAATGTATTATTGAAATTAATCTTGCTTCTGACTTTGTTCTAAAGTGGAAAATGGCAGAGTGAAGAGGGACTCACATTTTACCGCCATGGGAAATGCAGATGAGCAGGTGCCAGGTCCGCCCGCTGATGCTGAGGTCAGCAGGGACCTGGTTCCAAGCATTTCCTCGACGCACGCAGGCACACACGCTGACTGTTCACTTGGCCAGAAACTTTCTACTTAAGTCTGAGCTGTGGTTTCTGCCTGCCTTTGCCAAGTGAGGTCCTTACCTCAGGTCGCTCAGAGCAAGCCTGCCCATAGCATCACGTGGACGTCCCCACCTGGAAGGTCATCTCCGGTTACATCACTGCCTGTCACCAGGCAAGCTCTGAGGACAAAGGAAGGGTTGTTGGTGGAAAGTTCCAATCACGCAGGAAGGTCAGTCCCAGAGCGCCCTCTTTCCTCTCCTTCCACCTGCACAGAAGAGACCTTCATTTCTGCTGAGAGGCTCCCCCAAATCACTGCTTATCTCTGTGTCTCCCCAGCTCCCAGTGACCCTGGAGTTCTCACCAGAAACCCGAGAATAAGGCAGCATGGAGAAATCTTTCTGGAGAAACTCCCATCAGACTTGTTCTCCGGGCCCAGCTGAGTCCCAGACACGGCCGGGCACCCCACGAGGCTGGCTCCCATCTGCTTCCCTGATGTGTTTGGGTTTATCAGAGGTGAGTTTCCTGGACAAAAGGACAGGGCACCTCATGGTTGCCTGGGGACCCCTTTATAAAGATATCACATATTCCCAGATGCTCAAGCCCCAAACGTTTTTAACCTCCCTCGCCTCTGTCTGATCAGTGAGCAAGTCCTTCAGGAGATGGGTAATCTGATCGAATTCCACAGTAGTGGCAGAGGCCCCAATATATGCAGAGAGAGTTAGAGAAATTTACTGAGATAGATTTGGAAAGAAAACGAACCACCTTGACTTGTTTTTTTTTAAGAAAGGTACAGGCAGGGATGAAAGTGAGCAGGCAGACAAGCAAGAAGACAGGCTGTTCATCTTGGTTGCTCCCCCAGCCCTGGGTCACAAACCCAGTCCTTAGGATGGGTATGGAAAATGCAGAATTGGACTTTTCCACTATGCCACCAGGGTGCACCAAATTCCTTTCTTTAAGGGACTCAAGGCCACAGGTTCAGAATCTGTTCTTCTCAATTCATCTGTACATTCTGAAGTCACAGAATCATCACTCCACCCTCGCGTGCCCTGCCTCAATTGACTGCTATTACCTAGGAATACATTGTCTGTGGACCTTGCCCTCTTGATCTTAGAGTATGAGGGGAGCAAAATGGGCATAGACTCATTTCTAACTTGGGCTGCCTTTGTGTATCACTTAGGATTGAATTTGACTGTGAGTCAAAGAAACACAAAACAGCAGTGACTTAAAAAGAAAGAAATATATTTCCTATATATTATTATATCTGGATATACTCTTGATATCTATATTCATGTGTAATATATAACATGTATGTATGTGTGTGTTAGGTCATAGCTCAGGACTAAGATGGTAGCTTGGCTCTCAGTAATCTTCAGGAATCTAGGCTCCATCCATCTTTTTGTTTCATCATGTGTAGTCTCTAGTCACAAATTTATCTCATAATGCCTATGATCACTCCAGCACCAGCCATTGCATCTGCATTCCAGCCAGGAAGAAGAAAGTGACATAGAAGGAAACTGTCACCAACACCTTCTTCATTTGCCTCCTGGAGGGTCTAGAATTCCCCATCACCCAATGCTCCACTGCAGCCAGAAATATCTCTATGCACTTGCAGTTGAACATGCCTTACATCTTTTGCTCCATACTGTGAACCCCTCTGGTTCTTTAGTTCGGCATGTCCTCTCTCCTCTTTCCTCCCCTCTACCGACCTAAACGCTACCCATCTTAGAAGGCTCAGTTCAAGTCCCGCCTTCTGGGTAAAGTCTCTGCTTCCTTCACTTTCCCGACAGCATGTCTTTGCTGAGTGTCCAGAGCACACATGAATGACCAGATCCAGGCCAGTACAGGCTGGGGAGAAATAGAAGATGGAGAGCCAGTGACATGAATTGAAAGCTCAACTGTCACCCTGGCTAGCTCTGTGACCTGGGGCTGACTGCCTCTGAGCTCCAGGTTTCTACAAAAATGAAGGCAGTGCCACTTGCCAATGTAATCCCAAGACAGTCCTGGGGAAATACACACACACACACACACACACACACACACACACACACACACACACTCTGTACAATGAAAAACACATGCAACTGTGGACATGCAGCTTCTGTCAGGGTTTTTTGACTGCACATAACTGAAAACAACTCAGGCAAAAGGGGTCTTTTTGTGACAAACAGATCAAATGACTCCCAGAGCCAGAGGGTGTCTGGAGACCAGCAGGGAGTCGGGCAGCTCTGGGTCCAGGGAGCAGGAGATGCTTAGCACCTCCCCAGGTGCATTTCCAGAAATGAAAGAACTCCAGTGAGTTTCCAACGTGGTGCTGCTCCCCAGACCCAAGTCCTGGAGAGGCCAGTGGGCCTGGCTCGGAGCTGCACCCTGCTCCTTGGTCACAGCAGCCTAAGTCACCTTGAATCACCGTCCTACAAGGTCCTCGCACAATGGAGGACAGTCAGGTTCCCAGAGGAAATCAGGGTGATGCTATCAGAGGTGGAGCGAATGGTGGCTGTGTGGCCAGAGAGCAGCCACATCCGCCGCAGGGCTTAATAAGCACGCGTTGATGGAGTCCCGTGGCCCGTGCCTCCGTTCTGAAGGCCGTGCACCTGAATATGCTGTAAGTAATGTGGGCCTTGTCGCGACTGCCTTGTACGGCCGCATTTGTCAGATTCTTTCCACCAATGGCAGTTAGAACAGACCTTCGCAAAGGAGACACAGAATCACTGCTTGACTCGTTTAACCTTTGCAATAACCTGGATGGACTGGAGGGGATCACGTGAAGTGGAAGCAAAGGAGAAGGACAGGCCAGTTTCCCTCATCCGTAGAATATAGAGAAACCCCCCCCAAAAACCCAACCGACAAACCCCAACAAAATTCACAGGACACAAGGCTGTGGCTACCAGGGATGCAGGAGGGAGAAGGGGTGGAAGGAGGGAACAAGGGTGGTCGAGGGCACTGAACCCTGGAGACGGGTGTGGTGTGATATGCACACAGACTGAGATGCAAGCTCAGTATCCTACAATGCACATAGCAGTGTAAGGAAATCATAAAATTATTACGCATTTTTAAAAAATGGTAATTACTATTTGATGGGGGAGGAATAAAGTCTCAGCTCCACCATCACTGCTCAGAGAAACTGTCTCCAAAATTCTGGCTAGGCCAGGCCTCCTTCCATTCTGCTCCTCCTCCTTCCATTCTTCCATTCTGCTTGAGGGCTTCAAGCCTTCCCCTTTGTGACTCTTAACAGTATTCAAATTAAATTTATTGACACATGGTGTTCATGGCTACAGCCCACTCCTCTGGCCTCTCTGCCAGCCAGGGCTGGCATCTCCTGTGCAGCTGTCTTCCGCGACTCGTCCAAGAGCCTGGCAGATGCTGCTGCTCGCTGCATACTTGCTGGATGAGCTAAATGAGTAAATAAACGCACAGGTAAATGCTACAAGGGCCTGAGAAGCTGCTTGAATTCATGACTCTGCAGGAAGAGTTCTCCTGCCACAGGTCAGGTGGAGACTCTGCCTTTCCCTTCTTGGGCTCAAGGGAAGATGAAGAGCATGACAGATTAGCTAACCTACTGGCCACTAGGGTCTAGGCCACCCACAGCCTCCCCCAGAATCTTCCCCTGGCTAGAGAAGCCTCACAGTATTGAGGCACGACTGAGGGCCTCCATCTCTCTCACAAGACGGGGTGATGCCTCTCACCCTGGGCTCCCAGGGGCCTTTGTGCACATACATCCCTACTGGACAAGATCCCAAGAAGCCTCCCATTTATAAAGCTCCTCAAGGTCTGCAAAGATCTGTCCTAATTACTTCTTTTCCGTTTTCTAAGGAAAGGTGCAAGCAGGAATAAAGGAGATCAGGCAGGCAGGAAGAAAGAGGGGGAGGAAGTACTTTTTTATTTCATACAGTTGTTATCTTGGTTGTTCCCCCAGAACTGGGACGCGAACCAGAACCCTTGGAATGCATGTGGCCTGCGCTCCTTCAGAGGCAGCGGACTCAACTGCTACTCCACCAGGACTTGCCAATTACTTTTTTTGATACTCACAAGGGCCAACCTGCAAGACGAACAAGAGCCACTGCTCCATTTGGTAGATGATGAAATGGAGGCCCAGGACCTTGTTAAAGGTCACATTTTGAGGGAACTTCCAATACGGCCCAAACTCCAAGGCCAGGGACTGTGCAACTGTCCACATCAGCCATGTCTAGGAAGACTCTACCTTTAGCATCGACACCTCAGTCCTACTTTAGAGCCCAGAAGATAGTTCTCCCCTTTGTGTCATTGACTAGACTGTCGCCACGCGGCACAGGGTTTCAGGACGGCAGAGTGCTCCTTTGATTGGTCCAGTTGGCGCATTTGGTAGCAGAGTGTTACTCGGAAGACATCATACTGGTTTCAGCCCAGTTCGAAGGACAGATTGCATTTGCACTTGTAATAAGGGTATGAGAGTGGGAGAGAAAGACTTTCATGTCACTGCAGCTCGTTTACAAATTTACTTCGCCGTTGGGTCTGGAATCGACAAGTGAATTCTACTTGCTTCCTATTTTCAGTCATGTCAGTCAACTCAAAACCCTCCCATTCAGAAGGTTCATCCTTAAAGTCATCCCCAAAGGTGACAGTAGATGTTTGGAAGTGTCTCCTGTGACCTGATGGCTTCTCTTTGGGGGTCGGAGCCCGTACAGTTTCTTTGGAATTGGAAATTGACATGTGTGTGGTTTTTGGTTTGTTTGTATTTGCTTTCGTTTTAAGACAAAACGGAAACCAAAATACTCCCTGGCATCTCTGACTCAGGCTGCGTCTGACCCACAGGGAGGTGAAGGAAGCCATGGTGTGATGTGCTGGGGAGGCTCCTGTCTTGGGGAGTCAAAGTTGTGCTTCTTAGTCCTGAAACAAGGGCTGAGACTCCATCTGCCTTTCATCAAAAACCAAACCCAAGGGCAGGGTCTGGCCCTGGGGCGGCAGCTACTCACCACCCTCCAGGCCTTGTCATGCGTCTGATTTACACTTGTGCTTTGTGTGTGTTAACTCCTCACTCTCCTCACTGCACCTCTGAGGTAGTGACAAGTGTCCCTGACTGAAGACAAGGACTCAGAGACTCAGCACAGTGAAGTCATTGCCAAGGCTACCCAGTTGGCTCAGATTCAGATCTGGACAAGAGAAAGGACTGGAAACAGCCAACCCCACTGAGACTGTAAGACATTAGCGGAGCCTCCATTATGCTTGGAAGCAAGGTGTCCTCCCACGTCAGTATGTGAGCAAAACAGAGTTCCCATTGGGTTGCACCATTAAGAAATTGCTTGGATTTTTTTCATGAAAACACTGATTTTCAGAGATATCTGTACCCTCATGTTTATTGCATCATTATTTGCAATAGCTAAGAACCAGAAACTCAGTGTTCAGGGATGAATGGGTAAAGGAGATGTTGGACATATGCCGTGGAGTACTGCACAGCCTTAAAGATGATGAAATGCCAACTTGGATGGAAATAGAGGGGATTATGCTAAGTGAAACAAATCAGAAAGAGAAAGATAAATACCAGTTGATCTCACTCATAGATGGAATAGAAAGAAACAAAGCAAAGGAACAGACTAAACAAAAACCAATCCTTGGACACTGACAACGGAACTGAGATAATTGGATGGGAAGGGAGTAGGGAGTAGGGGCAAGGGGTGGTGGAATACAAGGAACAAGGGTGTTGTGTCATGTGTTTGATGGCGGGTGTGGTGTGTTGTCATGTGTTGGATGAATGGTGAGCCTGTACATATGGGCTTATATTATTTTGTAAATCAAAGTTACCACAATAAAATTTTTTTAAAAAAGAAAGAACAAAAATATCGGTTCTTTTTGTTGTTTGGCAGCAGGTAGCATTAATCCTGCCCCTCCTCACAGGCACTCAAGCCAGCTTTGCAAGCTTCTTGGAAAAGGCAGGGCTGATTCTGAAGACAGGCGGTGGCCAGCGTGGCAGCCCTGACACTCAGCTGGCAGGTGTGTGCTCTCTGGAAGCTGTAGCTTGTCCAGGCCCAGCCCAGAGCGGCTAGCTTCAGCTGAGGTTTCCCAGCGGCTCCTCCGGGCCCCGGCCTGATCTCTCTCCCTCTCCTCCCAGCTCCTAACATGAGTAGGAAGGGTCTGGACAATGTCAGGTGGAGGAGAGGACCTACTAAATCTGACATCACCTGGAGTGTGTCTTGGGATCTGGCATCCACACTGCTCCCTTGCCTCTAACCTTCATCAGTATGACCACCCACCCACCCATCACTGTTTCACTTGTCAAAGACACTGGGAAATCTACCAGAGGCACCTCTGCTCTGCCTGCACCTGCCTGGGCTTCTGCCTTCATGCCACATGGGGCACATGCTTCAGAACATGCACCGCCAACTGCCCATGAATCTGATGGAGGAACGCAGGATTCCCAGGGCCTCCCACTGCAGAGCATTGGCAAAGGCTGGGGTTGGGGGCATCCTGGAAGAAGGGTGAAGCCACTCCTCCTTATGCTTTGCTGCCATCAAGACCCTCTTCAGAAGCAGCGCTCCATGTGTCTGTTGACCAAGCCCCCTTTTGCGGCCCACTGGTTCGGCCCACTGGTTCGCCCCACCACCCCTGCCCCTGAATAAACAACAGCTCATTTGTAAGAGGTTTTTAATGTCATCTTGGTATGCCATTCGGAGTGGAATAAGAATCTCTAGCCGCTGTCACAGTGTCTGCTGCATGCTCCACTGGGTCCATCCACACGCCCCCGTGATCCCTATCACCAGGCTGATTCGGATTTCTTGGTGATTTGCATAAATTATAAACAAGAGCACAAAAATCACACAACATAACTCTACCATAAGGGGGTATGCTTCCTCTGGTCTTGCAGAAGCAATAGGGACCATTTGCTGTGTCCAGGGCTCTGATGACCCATGTCCCCAGGGGCAAGGCCAAACCTGTCCCAGCCCCTCCCAGAGCAGCCCATGTGGACCCCCATCAAGTGCTGTGGCTTCTCAGGGGGCTTCCTAATAGACAGAGTCATCTTAACACCACAGTAGAAGACGGGGGTGGAACTGTCCCTGCGATGGTGGCAGCTGGGTCTCCTGTGCTCGGGGTCACAAAGGGGACCGCAAGGAGAGGCCTGGGCTTCCTCCTGCACCCAGCTGCCTTGGTGAGCGCCATGAGGTTGTCTAGAAACAGACTCTAGAACAAGGGCAGCCAACGTTTCAGGAAAGAGTCAGACAGTACAGACAGAAAATATTTCAGGCTTTTCGGATCACCGATAGCCTGTTGAACTTTTTTTTTTTTGAAGCCACACTTTGAAAACGTCAAATCCATCTTAGCTGAGGCTGTGTAGTCAGCAACACCAACGTGCTCAGCTCCATCTCCTCCCTGACGGACAAGCATCCACTGCCCTGAGCTGCCCAGCGGGTATCGGCAGCCCGGGGAGACTCCTCGGCCAGGTGACAAGGCTGGCTGTTTTCTCGACAAATATCAGAAGTTACTCTCAGCCCTGATCGTGGGTCCGGGGGTGAATGGCGCCTCGTCGCCCCCCAGTGAGGTAGGTACACGCTCTCAGCCTCCACCCACACTTGCAGGTGCCGCAGCTCACCAGCAGAAACGCTGCTCACCCACATCAGAATTTAAAAGAAAACTCTAGACTTGACATCTTCTAAGCACATGATGAAGGACTGTATGTCCCACCCAAACCCAGTGACAACCCCGAAGAGAAGAAGAATCCACCAGAGAGAGCTGTGGGCCACACAGGCCTCCCCGGCGCCCTCTGCGGCAGGATGACCTCAAGCGCTCAGAGCAACGGCTGGGAGAGGCGCTCCCTCTGCCCTGCCGACAAGTCTCCTCAAACTAAAAATAAAGTTTATAAAAGTAAATCATCTCATTTTATAACTTAAATGCATCAAGCATTTCCTTAAATATAGTTCACACTGAAAATAAAGTTACTTTTGCTGTACAGTTGGCGTCTGTTATACTCAGGAATAAACTTTGATGAGAAAGTCTGAACGTCACACACTCAAGCACACCTCTGTCTATCTGTCTGTCTGTCTAGGAGTGTAGGGATGGGTAGACAAATGCACCTCTTGACAATAGCTCCCCCCAAGTGGTGGGGAGTGGTTAGGACTCTCTAGGTATCTAATTTGCATGAGAATGTCTATATTAAAAGTCCCTGTCCTTAATGATAACACATCTTCATACCTAACGCTAAGACTCTTATTCAAAACATTAAACTATGCAATCCATAATGTATTCAGTCTTTGGAAATGCTGAGCTACACCATATCATTATACAACAGCATCCCCAGCACAGCTCCCTCCCCAGCCCGCCTCTTCCCTGGCTGCCCCCGTCCTAGTCAGCGACCCCATGTCACAGGGCCATCGGGATCAGAGCTCAGCCACAGACGCAAGGCGAAGACTCAAGAGGTGAAGTAGGAATTCTGCATGGAGTACAGGTGGTCAATGGGGTTCCCCACTCTGGACTGCAGCGGCCCCGCTTCTGAGGTCGCTAGGAAGCAGTCGCCCAGGTTACTGAGGGAGGCGTCATCGCTGTCCAGGTCATGGAAAAGGGGTTCGCCACCTGAAACGAGACACAACGCAGGCTTGAGGTCTGAGTGAGGAGTGTGCTTCAGTGCCAGGAATGCAGCTGACCTGGGCACATTGCGGGGGGGAAGCCTTCTACTGGATGCTGGGGGTCTAGTAACAGGTGGGAGGAAGCAGAGCCCTATATAACCCTGTTCGTGAAAGCGCTCTAATCTCCTGAGAGGGATGGTGTGCAATGTGCCGCTGTGGAATATAGCATCTCTTCAGAGGTGACAAAGCGCTAATGGCAGAGCAAATATCAGAATGTGGAGACGGGACTGGAGCCAGAGCTGCTCGGAGCAGTGCAGGCTGCAGAGGCGAGCATGGTTCTCAGAGCGGGCTGCTCCAAACGCAACAAGACGGTGAGCCGAGGCTCCAGAGAGAGTCCAGTGACAGCTCGTGTCCTCAGAAGGAGCCCAGGCCCACCGATGCCCGAGACTGGCCCTGCTGGCAAAGGAAATGAGCAGTTCGCCGCTCGGCGGAGCAGCCAAGAGGACCCACAGCTGGGGCCACAGGATCCAGCCCGAGGGGCCCACTTTGTCGCCACTCCCTGAACCCGGGAGAGGCGAGAACGCAGTTCATAAAACATGCCACGGGATTCAGTTGTCCTATGACTAAAGGAGCCATCACAGGGCCCTTTATGCAACAAGACCCCTGGCAAAACTTGAAGAATTTGCCTAAGACAAAAAAAAAAAGTGGCTTGGTCTTCCCCTACCAGTGGGGTAAAGAAAGGCAGGAACAGATGTTACAAGTGTCTCCCAAGGGAGCAAGAGTGTGGCTGTCCCCGAGCGCGCACACATATAGTCATGCATTGTTTAGTGACATTTCCATCAATTACAGACCACAGAGGCGACGGGGCTCCCAGCATCCTGCAGGGTGGAGGCTGCCCCACCCAGGTGTGTGTAATTGTACCTATGACATCTGCAGGACATCAGCTGCCTTTCTCAGCAAGTCCCCGTCATTAAGGGACGTAAGACAGTCTGTGTCTGTAAGAGTGAAGGGAGTCAGCCAGGGAAGTCCTGCAAAGAGGCTCCATCTTTATGTTTGCTTCATGTAGCAATGGGGAGGTGGGGTGACTTTAAATAGGAATTCAAAAATACAAATAAAAAAGGAAGCGGCTGGACAAAATCTGGCTCCCTGTGGATATTCTGAAGGCTTGCTGAACGAAACTTGATTCTTCGCTGCCTCGCTATAGAGGGTAGTCACACGGCGCAGGTGGCTGTGTTCTGCAGACCCCTGGCCTTCTCCAGGTGAAAGCAGCGCCCTCTATGTGACCCTCAGATTGAACTTCAACCCCCCACTGCAGGGGTGACCAGGCCCCAGTTGCTCTCCGGTGGCCTGATCAGCCAGTCAGGCATGTGGGGACGAGGGTCTATCCACATACAACATTTCATCAGCCCCAGGTGGTGGGCTGGGATGGGTGGGAACGTTCACTCCATAAGGCAGTTTGAATCTCAGGAATTGTGTGGATGCCTCTGCCAGTGTCCATGGTGGGAAAATTCACTTAGAAAATGTGTTCTGTACTCGTCTCTATTTTCTTCTTTCACATCAGAGTTCACTCACTTCAGGCCTTCTGGCCATCTCACAGTCTTATAGCAGGTACTGCTCACAACAGGTACGTGTGAAAGCTGGCATGGAAACAAAGACCCAGGAAATCCAACCCCAGCAAACAGGTCTGCAAAACAGGCACAATCTCCCATTTAAAGCTAACACACAGGCAGCTTTGAAGAAGAAAGAATGAAAACACTGCCCTGTGTGTGGAAACCAAACAATGCGTGTGTTGGTTTTTGTCTGGGGCCATCAAAGATATCCCAGCAGTCCTTGGGGGCACCGGTGAGGCTGTGGGGTGTCAGTGCGTTTCTAGGAACCATGTTTTCAGGATGGATGAGAAATCTGTTGTGCATATTGTGGGGGCCCATGGCCGAGTCCCTCATACCGTAGGGGTGCATGTGGTCTCCAGGCATCTGGGGTGGGGTGAGGCCCTGCCGGAAGGGGTCTGAGCTGTAGACACTCTGCTCGATGGCCAGGAGCTGCTGCGGGGTGGGCAGAGCCGTGTAGGGGTTCATGATGCCTTCTATCCCGCCACCACTGCCTCCATTGGTCTGAGCTGCGGGACAGAGAAGAGGACAGATGACATGTAGCTATAGCCTAGCACTCCACGTGGCAGAGCAGGCCACAGAGCGGCTCCTCAACTGCACGGCCCTTTCCCACACTGGCCTTTGCTACTGTTCATGAGATGAGAGAGACACAGGTGTGTGCAAGTCAGGGCCCCACGCTGGGTCTGAGAGCCAGCCTCCCCGCCACGTGGATTTCTCAACAGGCTGCTCAGGGCTGCTCCAGGTGGCAGCTGGCATCCCCAGGGCCAGCAGTCCCTGAGACATGAGCAGCAACCACAGGTCTTTGATAAGGTCATGGCCTCATCAGCCCCCTCCAAGGTCCAGGGACTACGTGCATGTGAACACCAGGTGGTGAAATCCAGGAGGGTTGTCTGGAGGCTGGTGATCACACAAGCTGTGTGACTTAACACTAGGTCACGTTACTTCCCGTGGGTCTTATTTTCTCACTTACAACACAAAAGGGGATGAGGACCCTTCCATCATCCTCCCACAGGAGTCTGTGCACCCATTGAGAAGATGAGATGGTCCAGTCCAACTCAACTCATGTTATATGTCTAGAGTCCATGAGACAGATCACGTGCGCGTGCTTTGGAACTACTACTCGCTATTCTGGTTGCAGAGTTTATGAGAAAATAGGACCCCACAGGGATTGGAGTCCTCGCATGCCCGTGTGGCTCTCCAAACATGGTCCCAATGACTCTCAAAGACTATTTCTTAACAGACTCTGCTTTCTCAAGCCCACCCTAGGAGCTGCCCTTAACATTCCTCAAAGTCCCAAGTCCTATGAGTATGTGTTCTCAGAGGCCGTCATATTGCTCCTCTCTTTGGGTGTGCTGGCCTTAAGAGTCAACCTGCATGATTCTTCTCATATCTTCTTGCATCTGTGATGCTTTTTGAACTTCAAGGGGCCTGTGCTAAGGGGCCAGGGGGCCTTATTACCCCACACTAGGGACACATAGCCTGAGGGACAGGGACATGGACTGGTCCCACATCAAACAGCTCTGGGGTGGAGCTGGGGCAGAATTCAGATCTCCTGCCCACCTTTTCTCCTTGAGCATCAGTTGCCTATCTCATTATTAAGAGATGGTTTAATCCAGAAGGCAAGAAACTAAGGGCGGCAAGAGTCAAATCCTAGACTGAGCTGAGTCCAGGTATCAAATAAAGGTAATTTCCATGAAAACACAAGACTCTGTGGGTGTCTCAGCACCAACTTCACATTCCAGGTCTCCAAGGGGTGGTCCACAGGCAGACCAGCAGTGATCACCTGGGAGCCGGTTAGAGATGCAGAACTTCCGGGCCCACCCAGAGCTTAAGAGCCTGAATCTGTACTTGACCAAATCCCATGTAATTTATGTGCACATTAAAGTGTGAGAGTCCCTGCTCTAGGGCACCAACAGACCATGCAGGGAATCTTCCAGAATGTTGTGTTGAAGGCATACCCTGTTAAGACTGATATTGTTCAAGCATAGTTATTCCTCATTTTTTTCTTTTCACTTCCTTGGAGTTTCCCACAACCTGTCTCCTCCTTTACTCCTTCCAAATCTTCACACCACCCCATTAAAAATAAAAATGAAGGTACAGATACATATGGGTGAGTTAAAGCAGCAAGGTTTGTGGAACTTAGAAAAAGAGATGGGTGTGAGTTCCAGCCTTCACTGGTGCGGGGCCATGATGCAGGTCAGTCTTGAAGAGTCTGTTCATCTGTGAGACGGGGATACCAGTCACATCTTTTCTCACATAGAAGGTGTTTGGCAAAGGAGAGGATTATTATCTTATGCAATCATTATTTTTACTATTTTACTTTATTTTGGAAAGGTGAAGTCAGTGATGTCTCCTATTAAATGAGTCTGTCCTAGAAGACAGGTCAGAGGAGGCAGGACAAGAAACTGGGCATGTCACTGAGGATGCAGGTAGTTCAACTGGGTCCACAACCCGGCGGCAGGATCGGGACAAGGGGGCTTTGGAGAGCTTAGCATCAGCAGCCAGTGTCAAGCCAGCCGTAGGGAGCCCTCATTCCTCACTGGAGGTCCCATTTATCCAGTAGGCGGGGAATGGGCTTCACTGAGCCCACAAATGTCACTCTGGGAAACTGGAGAGGCCTGGACGCCAGCAAACCTTGCGGAAGTTCCGCCATCTTACCGGAACTCAGCCTCTGGGTGCTCTGCTGATCTTGCTGCTGCTGCTGCTGCCTCCGGGCCAGCTTCTTCATCTAAAGAGGAAGAGACCAAGGATTAGGGGCCAGAGTACCTGCGGCAGCAACCTCCACAGGGAAAGGGCGTGTTTATAAAGCACACGGACCGTTTCTCTAGCTGTTACAAAGGGGTCTTGGGTGAGGGGCGGGGCCTCAAGTCCCACATTCATGGAAGAGCTGTTCTCAGGCCAGGTGCTCGTGCCGGGAGGAGCAGGGATTTCCTTGCAGCAAGTCATGCTTGCTGCTTATGCTGTCATAGTGATTTTCAGAGTTGAAAGCAAGATCTGTTGGAGTATCACCAGGCATGGCAGTGGGGGCAGAGGGGGGTTCAGTTTCGGGGAGACAGTGTAACACCTCTAGAGAGAGGGCCTGCACCCCTGTTGAGCAAGCTGGAATTAGTTTGTTGGGTGTGTGTTTTCCCAAATTAACCTTTAGCAAATTGTGAAACTAGGACAGGACTTCAAATCAGGCTGGACACCAGGACACTGTTGCTAAACTGGGACATGTGGTGACCAGCCCTAGTGATGGGTGTGGGGTCTGCAGCCCCGGTTAGACCTGCAGCAGGGGCTGCCCGCAGCTGTGATTCATGACAAGTACAGAGGCTGTCCACTCCCCTGTGTGCTGGCATCTGTGTTTGAAATACTTAGCAAGAGATTGTCCAGGGAAAAGGCGCTGGTCTTCCAATGGACCCCGCTAAAATACGAACTTCTTGGAGAAACATTTGAATCCTGTGTTCTGTGGAACGCTGGGGTTCCATGAGATGTTAATATACACTTTGTGTGAGTGCGTTCACATGAGCACACATGTATCATGAATCCTAGGTACTTAAACAGTCTCTTTGGAAGGTGTAGCTCATATACACAACAGAATTCTACTCTGCTATATAAAAAAGATGAAATCCTGCCATGTTCAACAACATGGATGGAATTTGAGGGAATTCTGATAAGTGAGGCAAGTCAGGAAAAGGACAAATACTGGATGATCTCACTGACATGTGGAATATAAAAAAGAAACAAACAGCGAAAGAGACAAAACAAAGCAAAAATGCCCATAGGAGCTGACAACAAAACTGAGGTCACTAGAGGGGAAGGACGTTGCAGGGTGAGAGCAAAGGGCAGTGGGGCCGATGGATGGGGTAAAGGACTGGTAGAATTTGGTGGTGGATGTGGTGTGAGAGCATGTTTTTGATGAAGTGTGAGCCTGGACTACTAAAACTTACACAGTGTTGTAAAACAATATTACCTCAATAATATATATATATATATATATTTTAAAAACCTAAAATTAATAGAAGAAAACCTCTGTAGATCCCAGAAAAGGGGATCCATCAGGTAAAAGGGGTCAACTGCAGGGTGAAAGAGAACTGGACTTGCAGTGGTAGTAAATTTAATATAGTACGTAGAGATGCTGATTTGTAATGGTGCTCAGCTAACATCTATATAGCTTTATAATGCAGCGTTACTTCAATGAGACCAAAATCTTTACTGCACCATTCCTGGAAGCTTCAGACAAGCTACCTGCTGCGTGAACCCACAGACTAAAGGCCTCTCAAACCGTCGGCACAGTGGAGTCCCTGCTTTGAATACAGAATGGCCCTGTCCTGGAGAACTTGGGAAAATGGTCCTTTAGCCAGCCAGGATCAGATAATGACATATTCCTCAGCCCATAAAGATTAGGGCTCTAGGGAAAAGGGCTGCAGGACACAAGCATTTTCTGGGGTAGGACACTGATGAGCAAAAGGTGGAGAGGAAACTGGCCCATGGCGGAGGTGGGGGTACGCAGGCCCGGGGGAAGCCAGAGGACAGCACCAAGATTCCCCTGTGTCAAGTCTCTATCAGGGAGGGAAAAGGGGGTGGCTGCCACTCCATTACGACTGGTGATGGTGCACTACTGTAGGCTCTCTTTGAACTTGTAAGGTGACTGACATCTGGGTGAAGTGAATGTGAGTCACAGAGCCTGCTTTTACCAGAAGTGTACACCCATGTTCCCCACGTGCATGACTGTGGCCACTGGACAACCAGAGTTCTCGCCCTCAGACAAATGCCCTGTCTCCCTCTCCCATGGGGCTGCTGTGGCTGAATGAGTGTGAATGACAACCGAATGTGGGGGCAGGAGAACAGGCTTATCTGGTGACTTCAGGTTAGAAAGCCCACTGCTGTTATTTCAGGACAGCGGCCCCAGAGATAGACACAAGGGAAGGGGGTCACCTTAGCTCTCTGGTTCTGGAACCACACCTGGACCACACGGACGCTCAGCCCTGTCTCTGCAGCCAGTGTCTCCCTCACCTTGGAAAAAATGGAAGATCAGAAATTCAGAAACACTGGCATCTCCAAGCCGGCGGCAGATGGGGATGAAGTGCCTCTTAGACAGGCAGCGCTGGTGTGAATGGGCGCCGTCCTCCCAACACCAGGGCACACACTCCTCACCAGTTAACCAGAGAGCTATCATCCTCCATGTAGGTGTGATCCCAGTGGGTGATGCTGAGCGTCTCTGCTCAGGAGGTGAGGCCTCAGAGTGCCTCTGGGACACTGGTGAAATATCCAGCTGTACCCTAGCCAATGACAACATGCATCTTTGGTCTAAACCCCATGACCCGCCTTGGTGGTTGAGTCCCTGCTAGTTCTAAGTGACACAGGACCAGGCAAGGTCACTGTTTCCAGGCAGGAGTGCCTGGACTGGAGAGTAAGGAGGACAGTGCAGATGTGGGCACAGCCTTTGGGACCCTGGTGGTCAAGGGTGGATTTAAACACTGTTCTCCATTCAGGCTGGTGGGGCGGGGGACAGGGCGGGAAGGGAAGAGCAAGAAGTACTGATTCCCACCAGCGGGCTCGAGGAGTTAGCCCTCTTGGTTAGTCTCTGGGGCGGAGGTGGGATTGGAAAGCTCCTGGAATAAACATGAGCAGAGGCAACTGGAGGCCTTGGGAAGCACCTTGACTTTATGCCACTTGGCCTGAGGCTTGGGAGAAGCGGATGATGAGAGCAGATCGTGAAAACACCTTCTGCTGTTACGTCAACCCATTTATCAGCCTACCCAGGACCCTCCTCCACCTGCTGAAACCCTCTCCATCTTGTCCCCATCCCACGATCCTTGCAGAGTCCCTGGGCACAAGTGACTTCTCTTTCCCTCCGCTCACTCTGGGATGTCCTCTGATGGTCCTTGGGGCTTTCTTCCCTGTCACATTGGTGGGGGCACATATCTCTCCACTGCTGGAGGCCTGGACACTGCCAGGGACGAGCACTGAGCACGAGGCCACACAGAGGCAGTCAGTGCGGGCCGATCGTGGGACAGGTGCTAACCCACTCCGGCTACTTCCGCTCCCACCAGCACCTTCCCAGAATGCTGCAGGGCAGAAGCAAGCGCTCTCTGGGGATTCCTTCCAGGTCAGCAGTGTGTGATATTGTCCACATTCACCCATCCTTTCCTCCCCAGTTCCAGTGGGTGGGGAGATGGCTCCCCAATCCTCTCACACTGGACGTGAACACAGGACTTGCTGTGGCCTATGGGATGTGAGTGGAGGTGACGTGTGTGCTACCGCAGGAGAGACTTCACGTGGCTTGTCCGGTGTGACATGGACTCTTGCCTTCTGACACCCTCGCGGGATCTGCACTGCTCCTTCAGTCTGGACCTTCAAAGGACCCATTGGGCCAACCCATAGCCTGGGTGCAGGGAATAAGTGTGGGTTGGGAGCCCTAAGATTTAGTTTGTTGTTGAACGAAAGTGACGAATACAGAGAGGGATGCAGGAAATCAGCACTTCATTGTTTTCATGTATGTCTTCCACGAATTTCAGTTAAAAGGCTGTCTCATTGTTGTTCATAACTGACAATACTCAGCCTAGTAGAGCCAGTCTACAAGTGGCAGAAACTTAGCTAACGAATGCAGTTATTTGTGGTGGAGACAGCTAATGGTCCCCCATGCCCATTCTCTCCCTGCTCCTGCTAGTGATCGAATGCCCAGCTTCCAGCCCATGCCTGGCCACCGCTTCAGGGCTGCTTGGGGCCTCTGAAGGGGCTCAAGGCCACCTGCACAGACCCTGCTCTGACCCCTGCCCTGACCCCCGGGTGCCCGTCGACACTGAAGAGGCCTCCAAAGTGGACACAGAAGTGGGGCTGAATCCCCTCTCCCCACTTCTTCCTGCCTGTACCTTCCTGCAGGGCTTGGAGGAGACTTCAAATGAGGCCTTGAATGCTCTCCTCTGCTGGGTGGTCAGGATGGTTCTGGGACGTTTGGGGCGCTTATGATCCTTGCCATCTTCGGGGGCTCCCTTCCCTGCCCCAAGGGATGATTTGCAAAGACTTTCTTCATCATCGCTTTTGCCTAAAAGAAGCAGAGAACAGTGTTGAGTCCTCAAAACCATGTCTTAGTGCTGCACGCTAATCCATAAAAGACACTCAGACGCATGCCCAGTATGGCTGAGACTCAGGGGTAATAACCAGACGTGCTGAGAGGAAAGCTCTAAGGACGGACTTCTCAAGTCCAGAACCAGACCCCCAAGGCCCCTGTGACAGTGCAGGACTTCTCCCAGGATGGCACCCCAGCTCCAGTTGCCACCATGGGCAACTGTCTCCACGCTCCACACCTGACTGTCCTGATCCGCAAAGTTGGGGTCTAAGAGAACCGATTTCACTGGCATTGCTGCCAGGATTGAGTGAATTCATACCAATGAATATGTAATACGTGCCCAATAAAGGCTGGTTATTTTTTTAGATCTCCTGTTCCAAGTCTGGACCTGGAGAACGCGTGTATCACTCTCCAGACAGGTGCCTGAAATGCTGCTGCCATCACCTCAGAGCTCACACTGTTCCCAGGTGTCCCAGGCCCCGCGCAGGTTGCCTACAGGTTCCAATACCCAGGACTGGGCACAAGACAGCGCAAGGAGTCAACATTGCAGGTCTATAAAAGATTTCTCTGGTACGGTGCCCATGGGTTTAGTTATGTGGAGTCCTTCAATTCTGTAAGCAGTGGGCAGTGCATGGGGGAACGTTTGACACACTCTTCCCCAGGTTGCCTTCCCCCAATGTCACACTCCGGAGGAGAAGCTTTCAGTGCCTGGGAAACAGCCCCAAGAGTGTCGTCTTCTCTCTTCCGGCATGAAAAACCTTATGCCCTTATTACCTGAGTGACTCACAGAAGCAGCTCATTTCGCTCTGATCCTCAGCTGTCCTCTCCCCTCCAGTGGAAACCTTCCAGGTAAGGCCTCCGCTCTAGTCCCCTGACTCTGGTCCCCGATTGGTCAGCTCAACAAGTCCAGGCTGAGGGGACCCACAGCCTTGCTCTCTGCCCGACCTCCTCTGGGAAGGACGCTCACTAGCAGGGCCATTTCAGCAGGGACTTCAGCAGATTTCTCATCCTGAGCTCTGCCAGAGCCCATACTGATGTTATCCAAAAGGACAATGGCATCTTGTCTTTCTCTGGACGTTTGGACACAGAGTTTGAACAAGAAAGAACATTAGCCTGTGACTTCTTTGAGGGCAGAACCCTCCGACAGTTAAGGGGTATAGTAAGCAGGGCCCTGGGCAAGTCACACCCCACAGCACCTTGATTTTCTCATCCACACCCAGTGAGACACCAGCATGGTGTTCCACGCAGAGACGCTGACATGTCTGCACCCAGGAGATCCAATGGACATGGTGGAAAGGAGAGGCCCCACTCCCCTCTGTTCAGGCCTCCCACAAGGCCCATTCTTGATTGAGCCAATAATTCTCCTTCAGTCCAAAGGATGCTTCCCTCCTAGGAGGGCTGCCCACCGAGGACTACTTTTGAGACTTGGGACCTGGGACTCATGAAATTCTCCTGCAAGGTGGGCAACTAGAAGGGGCAGTCAGGAGCAAAAGGGGGAGATTCAACAATGAGAAAATATTTTAAATTGCAAATGTATCCATTTGCAAACCTCGCTTTACACCTATTTTGCCCACAAAGTGGTATTTTCTATCTGATTCTTTTGCATGGCGTGAGGCAAACACATGCTGAAAACTAGGATCATGTGACATTTAAAAGAAAGAGAGTCCTTGATTACGCTCTTATGTGGACAGCACTTGGGGGAGAAAGGCCACACGGTAACTACAAGCCTGGGCTTGGGAGGCGTATAAACGCAGTCTCCCTTCTGACGCGAAGCTACTTTGTGGTCTTGAAATGCTCTCAGGATGCCCCTTCCTCACTGGGGAGAGTACCAGGCTGCTGGAACTAAATGAAATGATATATGTAAAGGGTTTGGCACCGTCTAGAATGTGACAGGTGCTTATTACATCACCATCACCATGGTCATCATCATTATTTCCACATAAAAGGGGTACTCTTGATCTAAGATATGTTTTCTGTGAATAACGGCTGCATGTTGGTAGAAGTCAAGGTTTTATATGCAAGCGTTTCTCTGTCTGTCTGTCTGTCTGTCTGTCTCTGCAGACATGGTACCAGCACCAAGGGCTGGCTGTGTCAGATGCACAAATGATGTCTGTGAGAAGGAAGGACAACAGGGAGCTCATCCAGAAGGCAGGTGCGGGTGCTTGAGTCTGCTCAGTGGCCAGGGGCAGGATGCAGAGGTCCTGGCATCTGACTGCTGTGGTCCCTGCACTCGCCCTAGGCTAGGACCCCTGCACATGCCCCAGATCTGCTATTCTGTCTCCGAGCAGCCGAGAGGAGGGAAAGAGCATCTCTTGGTGCCGGTCTTTGGAGGATGTAGAGAGTACAGGGGAGCACTCTCATTCTCTCCGCCTCCCCGTGAGGAGAGAGGGATGTAAATGTCTGTTTTCAGTGAGGCAGAAGAAAGAGGAAGAAGAGGAAGGGAGGATGGAGAGAAGGAAGAAGAAGAGGAAGAGAGATGAGAAGAGGGAATAGGAAGGGGAGGAAGGGAAGAAAGGAGAGGCTCCACGGAGGTCAACGGCCACTCCTAAGACGCCCCCCGAGGCTTCTGTTTCCTCTTCCAGCAGACACTTGCCTGCCTGACTCTGATCTCTAGGAAAGCCCGCGGTGTCACCTAAAGTCTAACCTGAACAATTTGTCCAAGGGAAAAAGTCTCAGAGAGCCAGGAGATTTCTCCCCAAACCAGCAGTTGTCCTGGGGACCAACGATGAAGAACAACCTTCCAACAGCAGAGATAGATGTGTGAGGGGAGTGGGGGGGGCCCTCTGCTGCCAGAGGCTCCCACACCCCAAGCAGGCCAGAGCAGCCCTCATCATTTAAGCTGACGCCTCTCGTCAGAGATGAAAGGAACACCACTCCCTGTCTCTGACAACAAATGTCAGCATCCCTGGAGGCTCTTTAGACACAAACGCAGCATAAATCTGCCTCCACGCACAGCCTACCAGAGTGAAATGGATTTGCATGGCAGAAACTTTGAACAGGTTTCTTGGGGCCCTCCTTTCCCCTCTCTCGTAAAAAAAAAAATCTGGAATGGTCGGGCTGATGCTCCCCCTCGCCTGGCCCTCCCACTCGTTCATGACGTAAGCAAAGCAGATGAAAGACCCAGCCTGGTTTATGGCCCCGGGATTGACTGCCCTACCTGGGGGGCCTCTGAGATGCATTTCAGGTTGTTGGAAACATCCCAACAGCCCATAAACAGGCCCAGAGACATCTGAGCTGGGTCCAGGAGGCCAGGGTGCGGGAGGCGGGCCAGAGACGCTGGTGCTCAGGAGGGGAGAGGCAGGAACCAGACTCAGATACCTCCCCACGGGTGAGTCCGTAAGTGTCCTTCAGGCCGGGAGGTGGAGGAAGGGTCTGGGACTCGTGGGTAGAGGTAGGAGGGAAAGAAGACAGGGAGGAAAGCATGGAGACAGGATGTAATGGAAGCTCTGTCAGCTCCACCCTGCACCACAGGATCGGAATTCTACCCTGCCCGGCCATTTAAAATCCAAGGGGCAGTAAGCGGCGCACTCTGGAAAAGCGACATCCCTGGAGCCACTGTTTGGAAACTCTACACGCGGTGCTGCCTGGAAGCCTCAACTCAGACCCCCACCAGGCACCTGCAGGGGACTGACCTGGAGAAGACTGCACCTCCTCCTGGGGTCCCACACTAGTCATGGAGAAAGATCCAGAATTGGCATTGGAACAACCGTGCTCAGAGGACCTGGAGGTGAGAGCTGGAGAAGGGGGCGCGGGTTGATAGTGCAGTGTGTCTTGAGCTGGAAATGAATGACACCAAGAATTTTGGGGAGTTGCCTGGAAGAAAAGGAGGAAGAAGACTTTTCTGTCAAGAGAGAAGGGCTTTCTCTGACAGGGAAGCTGGACACTGACCTGGGAAAAGCGGCTCAGCAAACGGCAAGTCTCCCAGGGCGCCTCCCTCGTGTCCAGTGCTGCTCAGGGCAAAGGGAGCAGAGGGGGATCCCAGGGCACCCCCGCTTTCCAGAGACAGACGACTGAACCGAAAGCCAGCACACAAGGAACCATACAAGATATGTCATAGATTTGATCACATTTGCAGGCACAGAAAGCTGCCACCATGTCCACTTTGAACTACCTTCAAAAAGGGACGAAGAAGTCCCTTGCGTTTCTGCACTGGACAGAGTCCCTGAGAGAGAAGAAAGTGCCCACCTCCCAAGCAGCAGCTGTGGGCCGGGCCCCATGCCCAGACCTCCCCTCTGGGGCCCTGAGCAAGGAAGGGTGGTCCCAAGGGCCGTTCTCCCTGTGGAACAAAAGCCACCTTGGAAAGGCTCTGGAACCTTCCACAACACACAGGGTCTGGTGGCAGGGACAGGTCATGTGACATATTCCTCTTCCAAGTCAAGGTCAGAGACACCCCTGCAGGGTGGACCAGGACAGGCTTTTAAGCCAGCAAGTCAGACCGAAGCGAGTGACAGTCAGCTGTGCAGCTCCCGGCCTTAGACTTTTTATTCCCACGGGCCCTGAGAGGGTGTCTTCCGCTGGGAAGGGTGTGAGGGCGAGGAGAGGGACTTTGATCATGATTCTGACACAGCGGATCTGGGCCAGAGTCCTCTGATTTTGCGGTAAAGCTGTGTGTCCTTGGATGGATTTCCTCACATCTCTGAGACTCAGTTTCCACAACTGCAAGATGACGTCAAGATTCCTTATACAACCTGATCGCCGACACGGTGTCATTTGACAAGCGCCACCGTGTTTCTGTGACAGCGCCGGGGCAGGGAGTGTGGCATTAACCTGGCTTCACAGATGAATAAACTGATGAGTAAACTGAGGCCAGGAAGGGGGTGGGCTTCGGCCCCAGGTGCACTGTGGAATTCCCTCTCCTTCCCCCACCACCCCATCTGCCTGGCGAGACTCAGGGAACTGTCTGGAAGGTCCACAGACGCCGGGACGCCCGGTGTTCGCAGGTACCAGGTGGCCTTCCTGTTATTGAAAAGTGAAGAGAGAAAAGGCTCACGGCTCACCCTCCTTGAGCTCTTGCTGGCAGGCCCATTCTTTTGAGTCCAAAAGGCACAGAGCGTATTTGAAATCCCGGCCCCTCCGCGCCCCCTCCCTCAGCACATGAGACCTGCCCCCACGACCCCAGCAGGCAGGGGACCACCCCGCACTGCACTCCTGAGCGCCTGTGGTGTCCCAAGAAAGACGCCTTTGTTCAGCGACATCCTCTGAGGGGCTGTGGGGTATCACAGGGGGCTGGCTGGTGGGTGAGAAGTACAGGCAGCCTGGCGGCCCCATGGCCTGGACGCCCCTCTGCTGCCCCAGCCAGTGTGGTGGGGAGGGATCCCATGTCCCAGATGCTTGGAGGAAAACTCAGCAGCAGTGGGGTTGATTGGGGGGACTGGGTATTTGCATCGACCTTCCTGCATTCAAACAACCTCCCACCCTGCCTCCCCCTCTGCACACTCACATGCTCACCCACCCACACACTCACCCACAGACCTAACACACACACACACTCTGCTGTCCATCTACATACATGCACACACTCTCACGCAGACTCACACTCATCCACCCACCTACACACACCACACACGTGCGCGCACACACACGCTCTGCATCTTTTTCTCTCAGTTTTTCCACCTTTCTCCCCCTTTACAATGAAAACACGATCACATGTGAGCTGAACAGACGCAGGAGTGAGCACTGAGCTGGGACGTGGGAAGTTCCGCCACTACAGAGGCACTGCTGAGGAGCCCACCTGGATGACCACGCTGGAAGAAAGCCCCGGCTCGCTCTGCTCTGACCTGGCTGGCGCCGGAGAAGTAGGTTCGGTCTCGATCTGAGCTTGTTACCAGCCACCAGGGGTTCACCCGGGGCGGGGTGTGTAGGCAGGACACCGTACCGGCCCATTTGAGCATGTTTGCTCCAATTCAGAAACTAAGTAGATCAAATATTGTCACTCTTTGGAGTCCAAGTTTGCTGCCTTAATTACCCATCTTCAGGACACACTATCTGAGAAAATGAAATCGTTCCTGGACAGGGTTGGAAACAAAGGGTTCATTATCCCTCCAAATGTAAAAGGATGAGGAGAACAATCCTGTGAGTACTCTAAATGCCCCGGCTGCAGAAGCAAATCCTCCTGGGAGAGACGGCTATGTGATTCAGACCCATGTCTTTTGGGAAGACCAGGCCTCGGCTGGTTTGGAGGGAAAAACGAAGCCAATACCCAGCCCTGTGCCTTCAGACTCCAGTCCAGCCCACAGGCTGCTGACAGGCTCAGAAGCGCAGGGGAGCGAGGTGACAGCCAAGCTGAGCCTGCCTCCCGCTCTCATCAGCCGTGCAACCCAGGCAGACCACCTGCCCTCTCTGAGCCCTCGCTTCCTCGTGTGCAAGATCAGGAGCACGACGACCTGCCCGCCACCCGGAGAGGATTGCTCTGAATGCAGCAGCAGAAGTAGGTAAAAGCACTTTGAAAAGGAAATATTTTCATGTAAGATTTTTAAAATATCTTTACTTTTATTACGCCTCTTGAGTGTTCACAGACTTACTATAAATCCCCACTGACTCTGAAGCTCACATTCCTCTTACACAGGGGCAAGGCGGGGTAGACAAGAGGGCAGTGCATCTGCCTGCTGTCAGCCCGTGAGAGAAGTCGTGAATAAAGCAAGAAACCCTGAAGTCAGTCCTCCACATTGGTAAATGCCAGGGATAAAAGAAGACAGAGCAAATGGCTAACAAATAACTGGTAAAGTTTCTTTTGGTCCCAGAATTCTCTATGACCAGAAAAATCCAAATCTGTAATCTGTCTTCTGAAAGCCACTCTCAAGTCCTTCCCTGTCGGTTTCTTCCCTTTTCAATTACCCAGAGCACTTCTGTTTCATTTGTACCTTTAGCTGCTCGAGCATCTGCAAATGAGAAGATGATTTTATCTATTGTCTTATATTAATCTCAAATCATTTTAACCAAAAGCAATGTAAGTTCTAAGTATGGATTTTAAAAAAATATTGCACTGGACGAACGTGGTTAAGACAGTGCTTTGGACTCAGATATTTTGTTCCATCATGTACTAGCTAGTGGCCTTGGCCATGTGGCCTGTGTAGTAGTTTTTCTTTTCCCGTCCCATTGTAAAAGGAGGTTAAAATCAGTAGGTGTCCACTAGGATCATTATAATAAATAAAGGAGGCAATTTATATATAGTATTTATGGTGCCAACTTCATAGTAAGAACTTAACAAATGCTGGCTAACTATCATTATAACTTTTTGTGTCCTATGACAAGAACGAGTGTCCAAAACACAGAGACCAAATCTAAATCATGCTTGTATCCTCCTCAGCAGAAACCATGGGGAACACTCAGGAGATTAAAAACCAAACAGTTAATGTCCAATTAACGCAGAATGAGCAGGGTGAAGCCAGCAGTCACTCTGGAATGAACTATGCCAACCGGGCACACGTTAGAGTCCTGTCTATTTTCTACAGACACATTCACCAATGCCAGCCAACTTCCTGTGGCTCTAGAAATGATCGGAGAACTATTAGCTGTTTCCATACTTGGGGCTCAACTACTCCTGTTAAACTACCCTCTGAATTTCTCATTCACATTCCTGTTGACCTCACTAATGGCCCAGTGTTTCCCTGGCAGCCCTCCAGTTATGCTTCAGTAAGGTCAGGAGAGCAGGTCATGAAAACAAGAAACCCAAAACTATTATACCCAGCAACAGAGAGGGGAAGAATGGAAATTAAAGAAATAAAATGGAAAACAAGGACAGAGACAGAGAGAGGGTGACATTGTGGGACAGGCACCAAGGCGCATCTGTCCTCCATCTAGTCCCCTAGAGGCAGAAACAGTCTCCAAGGTCAACCACCCAAAGGAGTGACAAGAAGCCTCCCCCTAAGTTGGGTTGGGTCCCCCTTCCTGCAGAGAGATCTTCAACAGACATCTCTCCATGGCCACCGTTTTTCACACAAGACTGGATGAGAAAAACAAATATTTTTAACAATGGAAGCCTTCCTTAAATTAACGATAAATGATGAGCACTGGTAGCTTTATGGTTAAGTCCACTGGATGCAGTACACACACATCTCAAGGACCCAGGTTTGCAACCCAAAGCCAGAAGAGGTCAATCAAGATGAACAACTAAATTAAAAAATGAATAAAATCCTTCTTCCTCCTCTCTCTTCTTGCCTGCTCTGCTCACTTTCATTCCTGCCTGCACCTTTCCTTTAAAAAAATAATTAGCTATAAATCGAGTGCAGCTATGCACAGAGAACTTAACCTGTGTTAAGTGCAATTCCTTGGTGCTCACACTCCCTCCTTGCTTTTTTCTTGTCTCCTGTGCCTGCTGGGGCTGGTCTCTGCAGGTGGCTGTGTGGGTCTGGGTTCAGTTCTGGGAAGCACTGGCAAGGAATCCAGGAAAGAAAGAAACCAAGGTACTTTCTTCACCTCCCTCTGCTCTGGGTGGTGTCTGTGACAACTGCTGACACTGCTCGGTGGCTCCAAGTCACAACTTAAGTGTCCACTGTGGGTATAGGTTTGACCAGATGCCATGGAGTTACATTACTCAGCATCATGCCACTTCCATCTATGGTACAAGTGCAAGCGGTCTCACCAGCCTGATCCGTTTGTCTCTGAACAGCTGGTTCTCTGCATTACACACGCCCCATTTTATGTGTTGACAACTGTTTCTGCACTCACTGGCCCCTGGCTGACACAGGTCTTAAGATGGACAAGGTTTCACAGGTCTAACAACTGTCCCTTCCTTTGCCCGGTAAGCATCTCGAACATGCCATTGCACTCCCACACTAAAGCTGAAGTTAGTTCAAATCACTGTCTCTCCCCTTGGCTGTTTCCTTGGAATTAGTTTTTTAAGGCTTTGATTGGGGTAGCCATTAGGTAATGAGACATAGTTATTATTTACTCCGGGAATTTGACTTTAGGTACACGATTCACTGAGAATCAATACCAATGGGCTATGAGTGGTCAGCACCATGGTCAGTGCCAAAGGCCCCCAGCCAAAACTGGAGGAGAGGAAGACTTTAAAGGAAATATATTCCAGGGACTGGCAAGAGAAGTTGGACAGCTTATCATTTTTACTTGTCCAGCCTCTCTTTGTCTGACATCCAAAATCTATAGAGCTGTGTCATAAACAGACCAAACGAGGAAGTAGATGGGTATGGCCACATGCTGAATACCTGCAGGAATAACTAACATGGAAACAATCCCTATGACCTGTCCCTGAAATTACTTACCATACTTCATCAAATCTAAGATGCCTTTCATTGTTAAACATGTGATCATTCTATGAACCACCAACAAAGAAAAAAATATGATCCATTCAAGGTTAATGCGTTTTCTCATCACTCTAACTGCAAGTCACATCCCTAGTTTGGATATGTTCAGATGCAATCCACTAGTGTCTGACTATGAATCACAGCCTCGTGCACTTCAGGTACCCAGTCCTCTTGAACCAAATAACCTGCTTAAGGGTTTGGTCATTCTAGAAAACCCCAAGGCTCAGCACCTTGGGGAGGTTACAGAGAGCCCTGCAGTCATTTCCAGAATCAATAGCAACTCCTTCACACAATCCCAAATACCTCTTTACCCATGTTTACTGGACACTGAAGCAGGCAACAGAAGCACAGAGGAGCCCAGAGCAGGTGGGAGAATCTGACACCGAGGTGCCTCCACTAGTCACTAAAATGTGGCATTGGATGAGGACTTACCCTGAATTTCCTCAGCTATCAAATGAGAGTTGTGATGAATGATCTCATCATTGATTCCTTTCTACACAGTCTTCCATGTTTTAACTGAAGATGAAATGACTAACAAATCTGCTGTGCTTAGGATGACTTCTCCATCAGGAATGCTCTGACCCCTGGGACATCTGAAAATCTATGAAATTTCACTCTCTGGTGGTTACAGTGGCTGGCAGCCTTTAGTGGATGGAGGCTACAGATACAAAATACCAAATCCTTTTCATCCCAATGCCAGTGAAACCTGTGCTGAGGACTTCTAAGGACTTCTGAGGCCCTTACAATGGCAAACAGAAATGTTTCCCTGTGCTCATTTTGTTATAATGACCTCATGTGAATAACTGTAGAAGGGAGATGAAAAAACTACCAGATACTTCGATGATGCCCCAATTTGCTATCCAGCCAGCACACTGAGTCTAACCTTCTCCCATGAACTTCTTCTGTCCTGGTGGTAGAACATCCCTATACAGAAAGGGCTGAAACAAGGGGGACCAATAGGTTTCCCACAGCCCCGTCCCATGATTCACAAACCATCACCTGCACTTAGAGGAATGATGGACCTTCCAGCTGCTCTTTGGTGGGACAAGCTGGGAGAGAGGACATCATCAGAGGATAAAGACACCTAGAGAACATCTACATCAACGCAATCCAGATGAGGAAACTGAGTCTCACACAGGGGAAGGAGCTTGTCTAAGGTCACACAGCTCGGAGCAGCAGCTGGTTCAGGCTCCCAGCCCCGGGTCTCTGAGTCCGGGGTTTTTCCCACATCGAGAGCCTGTCATGGTGGTGAGACGAGCTAGTCCTGGACAGCCCTGAATTGAGGGTCCCACAGGAAGACCACTGCACACTTTGGTTACTGATGCTCTACCAGGGAAATGCTGTCTTTTTCCCCCTCAAATACTTCAGTACAGTGTACCGTGGCTGCCTAGTGGATAAGGTCACTGTTTGTAGTCCAAATACATTCTAAGCCCCCAAGTTCAAGACCCAGGGCCAGTGGAATAACCAAGATGAACAACGGAATAAAAATTAATCAACACTTCTTCCTCCTCTTTCTTCCTGCCTGCCTACTCATCTTCATGCCTGTCTACACCATTCCCTAAGAATAAAGACACTCGTGCCTAACCATATATATGGTCAATATTAAAAAGTAACATTAGTGCAAGAGATATTTGAATCTTCAGGTATTCAAATATTGCTAAGTGCTCCTTTGATGTCCTTCTTGTGGCCCAAGATCTGACCTAGGAACCCGCCCTATAATTAAATGCTGAGTCTCCTTAATCTTCCCCTCAAAACTTTTTACATCCAGGAAGCTTCACTTTTGAAAATTCCAGGTCAGTGATTTTGCAGAAAAATCTACCAATTTGGGTCTGTCTGTATTGCTTCTTTATGCTTTTTAAGTTCTGCATCCTGGATCAGAAACCACACTCTGATGCTGCAGAAATCGAGCTGTTCTCATTAACCCCGTGAGCAGCGGACTGAGTGCCCAGAGTTGTTAAAAGAAGTTTTCCTCTTACAGAAAGAAAAAGTCAGTGAGTCCATCTTTTTGTGTTATTAACTAGAGATTTCAGACAGTTTTTTGTGGTTGTTTTTTGTTGTGGTTTGGTATTATTCTTGATCTTTTAGTAAGTCCTGGAGGGCACTGTTTTAAAACATAATCTGTGGCGTCCAAAGTACAGGAAACTGGCTTTGTTGATGCATGGCATTAACTCTGGATAACACTTTCTCAAGGTTCCTCTTGGAAATAAATCTTGAATATACAACTTTTTTTCATTAAAAAATTTTTTTTAAGGAAAGGTACAGGTCAAGGTGAGTACTCAGGCAAGGCGGCAGAAAGAGATGGAAGAAGCATTTTATTATTTAATTGCATTTAGTTATTCACACTGTTGTTCCCTGTGGACAAGGGCAGGAACCTGTATCTTTGAGATGTATGTGGACTGCGCTCCTTCAGAGAAAGAAGACCTAACTGCTACTCCACCCACTAACTGCACCAACACCCACTTATTTTCCCGTTAATTCCTTCTTAATACTAAAAGAGGCCTTCAGATGACATGTTTTGCCTCATTGGGAGTCTAGCTCATTGGATTCTGTGAGCCTATATTTCATACAAAATTACAGTCGTCGTTCTATCTGAATGATCTTTTCTCACAACTTAAACTGACATCATAGGCATTGTCACCTGTTCTAAGAAGTCTAAAATCTACAACTTGAGATTCCAGCCTTCCAGACACTCTGATAGAAGTTTCTCCCAACCTTCTGCAGCCTGAATGATCACCAGTCTGTTGCCGCTGGAAGCTCACCTGCGGAGTCCACGAACATGCACTGGGGCACCGTGGTGACAGAATGGCAGCAGACACCCCTAAAGCACTCTGCATGGGGATCTCTTACACAAGAAGAAGGAAAAGCCTCCTCTGCTGTCCCACTGACCCTCAGGCACATCCAAGTTCAAAGAAAATGACACGGGTGAGGGAGGACTCAGTAAAACCCTGCTTCCATGGTCCATGGCTTAGAAAGCCAAAGACTAACCCTGGTGCCAGATCAGCACAGGGCTCAGATGCCAGTGTGGAGGGGCTGGTGGGCACCTTGGCCCCTGGGGAAATGAGCAGCCCTGCCCTGAGCCTGTCCCATGGGGTATTACTGTCCAGGCGCAAAGACCCAGGCTTCATCCTGTTTCAAGACATTTCCATGCTGTTTTCAAAGCTCAGAAAATGCCAGTGTGCTCCTACCAGCTCTTACAGGGAAAATTAGATCTCCTGGAGCTCTCTAAAATGGGGTGAGCTTCCAGCACCCTAAAGGACCAGTAGACCCCAGCAAAAGCAGGAGCATCGAAGGATGAAAATTAGGTACTTTTTTTCAGGGGACATGGCCTCTGGCACCACCACCTCCTCTGCATCAGGGAAGGCGCTCACTCGCCAAGGTGCCAAGCATCCCCAAGTTGGATCTTGTTGTTTACAGAGAAACATAAACCCCACTCAAAGGAAAGTGCCCTCTATACATAAGTCCAAGCAAATTCTTGGGGAAAGTATTAGAAGCAATGTCACTTTCACTTTGGCGTGTTCCGCTTTGCAGTTGTGTCTGGTGTCCTTTGTCCCTCCTTCGAGAAGCCAAATTCCCTCTGGTCACACCCCAGCTGTCGATGGGGTTTGCCAGCTGTGCTCCCTGGGTCCCTGTCAAGCAGCCACACACACAGCCTCACAGGCCTGTGAAAGGGACACTCTGGGGAGTCAAAATGATGTCTTTGCATTGGCACACATCTCGGCTTGCCTCGCTCTCTGTGTGACTGAGTCGGATGCTGGAAGGATCAGCAGAAGGCCCCGACGATGCAAAGTCTCTCTGCTGAGCACTCACCTATCCCAGGCATACCGAGAAACACTCTGCATCTGTCATCCTATCAGAGCTTCACCACAGTCCACTAGGCAGGACAGGAAAGGAAACTCAAAACGTTAACCCAACATCACCCGCTCTCCGGTGACAAAATTGGAGATGAAATCCAGATGCCTTTAACCCCAATGCTTTTATCTGAAAACAACATACTAACAAAATCACTGACCTATTCCCCTCCGTAACAATTTCTCTCCTCAGAAATCCTCTGAACCCTTGGAACTCCCATCAAATGGTGACTGTATTCGCCCACAGGAACATACTCTCACATGAGCTGCAGGCCACCTGGTGACAGAGGCAATGTCTTTTGCATCGTTTGTGCTCTCTGTGGGCTCACGTGTGGTCTGAATGAATGACATGGAGGACTTGCATGGTGGGTGCGTGTGCACATGCATCATTTACACTATAGAATCAGAGCTGAGGGGGATTTCAGAAATTATTCTGTCTCCTCTGATGCTCAGATGCTCAAATGCTCTGAAATTCATCCATCTCTGGTGTGGCTGGGAGCATAGCAAAAATGATGGTATCGTTCAGAATGAGAGGGCGTGGGAGACGGTAAAATCCCACAATGTCACAGGATCATTCTAGAATGAAAATGAAAAGTGGGCAACCACTGACATAACACTTCAGGACTTAATCAGTGTGAAATCCGACTCACCCACCAGCTGCCCTGGGGTTGGATCCAGGCAGCTGCCTTTCTGTAGACAGTGGACACAGAAAAATGCAGGTACCCACTGATCATGTTGGGGCCATGGTCTCCAGGGCTGTGTTTGTATCTGATGGGCACTGCAGACTGCTCTAACTCTCCGGATCTCAAACAGCCTGGCCGAGAGGCTCACAGATTCCTCCCTCAAGTGTCTGAACAGGTCCTAAGAATTGGCTTTTCTAACATGTTCCCAGGAGCTCTGGCTGCTGCCGGCGTTAAGGCACACTTTGAAACCCACCACTGTCCTTGAGTTTTATAGTATTTTTTGCTTGTTTTCCCTGAGTCATGCCGACAATCAGTGGAGACACCGGTGGAAAGGCTACCTGGTTGGAATCTGACATCTTTTCTGTGATTCTCATATTCCTGCCTGACCTCCCGCCTGAACCCTATGGCAAAAGTTAACTATTCCCAGACACCCAGATCTACGTGACCCATAAAAACTTCAGCCTCCGTGGGCCGCAGAGATCAGTGTCACAATTCTACTCTCGGTTGTACAATCATTTGGACAATGCAGAATCCTCAGTCATCCTCGACTTCAACTTTTCTTCCCATGTTTCATTCTAAACTCCAAGCGCTGGTGGCAGGTGGGTGACCTGTTTTGTTCACCTTTGGATGCCCACACTTAGAAGGATGCCTGGCACATAGCGGAGATTCGCTGAGTAGAAGAAGTAATGAATTCTCTAACCCCTGCCTTAGTTCAAACCGCTGTCTCACATGGCAATGCCTCTGCCCACTTCCCTCCCGAAACATGAGCCGCCCCCCCATCATTCCCTCCTCTGTGCTTCTCCTTTGAAAACCCCAAACGAGTAACATCACAGCCGTGGTGACAAACTTCAGCTCAGCTTTCCAAAAACCATCAGAATGTGTCCAAAGGAAATATGCAAAACCCCTCATGTTCGGGCCTCAACCTTGCCATTCGCCAGCCAACATCAGGATCTCCAGCCCACCCTGGCCCCCAAGAGGAACCCTACATTCCAGACCCTACTCACTGGGCCCTGATACAGCCCTCCTTCTGCACCTCGGCACCCTGGACACCACACCACTCTAAGAACTTAGTCCTAGCTTCCCTCACCTGAAATGACCTACACTGTCCAGACCCAGAGACAAGGTCACACCATTGTGAAGCAGTTTTCAAATACAGCCGACTCTCAGGACACTAACAGGCTGGAACTGGGAGGGTCCACTGGTAAGTGCATTTCTTTCTATTCCACATTCCTGGGGGTTGGTTGGCTGAATCCCTTATTTGGAAATCCCAGGATACTGAAGGCCAAGGGGAATTTTTGACTCTGCAGGGGCAGCAGGCTAACCACCCTACTTCACCCTCATTGTCGACCCAATTGACCTCTGATGGTCAATTATAGCACTGTAGTCCTTATGTTCCCCTGCTCCAATGCACAAAGACACAGCCCAAGGGAAACAGGATCTTAGCAGATTCTACTTCTGCTGTCACCTGCACACAGATTATATTTTACTGCAATTATTCCGACACATAGAGGAGTGTCTTATCCAAGGAGAAACCTGGGAGCTTGGAACACAGAATAACAATCACTAGACTCTAACTCCGTATTGGACAGACAGATAGGCCCTCAAAATGTTTGCCCAACTGGCCTCAATTTAATTTAGTTAGCATCAATCAGAGTAAGGAATAAACAAACAGTCCCGGACTTAGTGAGACTAATTCCCTGAGGTCTTCACTACCAACTCCAAAGTGTGAACTAAACCAATTACTTGGGTAGCTCATTCATGAAAGAAGGCAACCATTTGCATTTGAATGACCTAGTGAGGATTTTCTGCATGTCGATGTTTCTGGAATTTTTCAGAGAATGGTTTCAATTCTTTGATTCTTTCATGGTAGAGAGAGTAGGCCAGAAAGTTAATCTGCTCATCACTCTCCCATCTGAAATGGGCAATTTTCATCCCGTTCTTGCTGAACAGAAAACATCCCTAGAAACCAGGTTATCAGAAAGCTGCAGAGTTTCAAGGGTGGGCAAAAGGCAAATCGGCCCTCCCTAGTGAACATGGCTTTCCTCAAAGTTGCTATGCAAACACCCTTATGTCTGCCTACCAGGAATGTATGCCCTTAGAATTCTCCACGTTGGGGCATGGTGGGGAGTGAGCCAGCTGGCGGGATGGTCATGCAGGGTTAGCTGCCCCATGCCAGCACCGGTGCAAGGTCCCTGGGACCAAACCAAACCGGGGCTCATGGCCTGGAACCAAAAGGAAGCAGTTTGCTTTACATGTTTGTCTGTCTGTCCCTTTCTCCTTCTGAATGCATGTGAACGGGCGGAGGCATAGGAATGAGGGAGAAGGTAACCTAGTTTCCAAATAAGCAAAGCAATATGTGCGCGCGCGCGCACACGCACAGGGACACACACACACACACACACACACACACACACACACACACACACACACAAATCCCCAGCACCTGCCACGGAAAGCCCCCTCTCCCAGGCGGCCCGAAGGCGCGGCTCCGCCAGAAGAGCGCGCGGATTTACCGTGGCATTACTTTTAATTAACTCCGCGGCGCGCGGCGGGGGCGCAGGGTGGCCCTAATCCGGCCGCTGACGTCACCTGGGAACGCGCGGCGGCCGGGGCGGCGGGCCCGGCGGCGACCTCGCGGCGACCCTGCGCGCCTCCGCCCGCGCGGGAATTAAGGGAAGGAGCAATGTTAGTACACTTTTAATTGGAAACCGAGTTCTTCTTTCAGGGCGGCTTGTTTACCCAGGATTGGGCATTAGAACTCAGGGGAGGCTCTAATTGAAGCGACGGCTTTGGAGATTATGGGGAGCATATGGCCCTACCGCCGGGCTCTTTATCTGCATTTTCTCATAAAACTGCCGTCGGGCCGTGTGTTTCTGCGCCCGCCCTCTTGCATTTCTGAAGGGCCTTTGAAGAGCGCGCGGAGTGCGCGCGGGGTGCGCGGGGGCCGCGTCCGGGGGATGCGCCCTGCTCCGCGCGCACGGACGGCACCAGGTGTCCCAGGCCTGAGCGCTGAGAGGGGAAACGGGGCGAGAGAGAAAAGAAGCCCGACTGGTGGCGGCCTGGCGGGGTGCTATTCACACAGCTGAGAGCGCACGTCGGGGTTGGGCGGTGGGGGTTGCCAAGGTAACCGGAGACTTCACCCGCCGCCTTCCTCCGAGGCCGGGAGAGGGCGCCTCAGAGGGCTCGCCCGAGTGTGCGCACAAGGAAAACGGAAGTGGTGTCTGGACACAGAATTACATTGCTTTTTCTTTCTATCTCCTGCCTGCCTGCCTGCCTGCTGCCTGCCTGCCATCCTTCTGTATCACTGTATCTCTCCATGCACCCACCCACGTACCTTGCCGTCTACACACTCATCTACCTACCTATCCATACACCCAATCCATCCACCCACTCACTCATCCATCTTCTATCAGTCTATGCATCCATCCACCCGCCCACCTATTTACCTATCCATCCATCAATCCATTCATCCATCCACCCATCTGTGTATTCACTTACCTATATATCCATCCACCACTCATCTACCTACTTACCTACCTACCTACCTATCATCAGTCATCTGTCAATAAACTCTTGCAGACTCCAGTACCAATCTCTGCTCTTTGAGACTCTCTCTCTCTCTCTCTCTCCTCTCTCTCTCTCTCTCTCTCTCTCTCTCTCTCTCTCTCTCTCTCTCTCTCTCTCTCTCTCTCTCTCTCTCCCTCCCCCCCCCACCTCACTATATCCATGGCTTCAAGAAAAAGTACAAAACACATAGTTAAATTTAAATTTCTAATAAGCAATAACTTTATGTGGCCTGGGACAAACACAACACAATATTTTTTGTCTATCAGAAACTCAAATTCAACTAGATTTTATTTGTTGAATCTCACAACCCTGTTCACTCTAAGGAAAAGGCTGCCTTCGGTTTTAACTCCAGAATTTCCCTGGTTGAGCACCAAAGTTCGGCAGTTGGGAAAAATAGCTGATTGAGGGGTCCCATCTCTGTCACCCGACCTTTGCCTATGCTGGCTCACTGGTTCTCAACACTGGCTTCAAGTCAGACTCGCCTATGGAGTTTGAAAAAATAAAACTGAAATCCAGGCTGCATCCCAAACTAGTTAAATCTCAAGGCCCGTTCCATAGGAGGTCCAAGTAATTTCTGAAATACATTCTAAGTAGAGTACATCTTTAGAGTAAATACTCTGAGGAGTAATCCTCACTTGGGTATGTAAGCTTGTCTATCTATGCGTGTAGTTACTGACAGTCTCCCTCCACGGGAGAAAACCATAAGAGCAGAGTTCTCTCCCCATCACCCACCATAGCTCCCCTGTGAAATCCATGCTCAAAAATATTTGCTCATCAGTCAAATGGCATATACTTTGACAAACCCACACCTCAAACCCAGTTCTTGCTCGAGGCAGCCTGTCAGAAAATTACTATAGATGGAGTAGATGTTAGTTGGTTCAACGCTGCTTTCCCAACCTACAGATTCCTAAGAAGCGACGCCTGGACACTTAACCTTGAACACCAGCTTGGTGCGCTGACCCCACATAGTACATACCTGCTGTTCAATTAAAATCCCTGCTCCAAATCACCAACAAATAAATAAAAAGCAAACCTCTGACTCCAGAGCAAAAGCCTGAATTTGGACCACGAAGAATCCAACGGGTTCTGAAAAGACCACACTTTCCATATACTTTTCAATGATGCCAAGGCACAGAGAAATGCTAGAGGTGATTCTTCCTTTCACCCAAGATACTGTTTAAAGTATCTCCAGATCCACCATGCAATCTCTTAGTGGGAAACCTAAAAGCTCACTGATTGACTGGAAACATCAACACAAGAAAACCAGAATCATCACTACGCTTTCTCTCCTACTTTGCTTGTTGATGCTTATTTATCTTGGGTAATATAAGGTCAAAGACATGAGCCCTGTATGGTCAGAGACTTCATTCCTCATTCATCAGTCACCACCATTATACCCAAAAAGGACCCAACATAAAGATGGAGAGGTAGAGGCACAGGTCATCTCTGCCACTAGGAAAATGAATTGGTGTGCACTTCTCTCCTGGGAGTCTCCAGGTCAGCCCACAGAAGCTGGTTAGAAGTTTTGACTTGCACTGACCTACCTCATTGTTGGACTTTTGTTTATTGAGTAATGAGAGCCATGTTTGCACAGTAGCTCTGCATATCTGGACAGAAAGATTATTTGATTTGTCCTGCTACCATCAAATAAGCCACACAAAAGTGTGTTGAGCTTTGTTGTAAAAACAAAACAGACCAAAAAACAGTAATAGTATTTCCTCTGCACCTTTAAAGAAGATCCTCATTCGCACACCAGGTTGTCTCTGGATCCTTCAAAACACTGTACTGTCTTGTAGGATGTACCCATGGGAAGCACAGAGATAGTGATTAATTACCAGGAGGACCTGGAGGCTTGAAGGAAAGATGAACATGTGACTGATGTGAAGGTGCATAAGGTCAGTTCAGATCACCTTGTTTTCATGGCACATGAGAAAGTTCCTTGGTGCGGTCTCCCAGGTCATCAGTCCGACTGAGTACCTAGAACTCTGTTGTAGCCAGTCAGGAAGAGTGGGCAATGACCCAGAGGGACAGAATGCCAGGTCTATTTTCACACACACAAAACAGTACAGAGATTAATGATGCAGATTCTGGAGCTGAACTGCCTGAGTGAGTTCTCTGGTTCTTTCGATCACTGCTGGCAGGTCTCAAGCAAATGACTCATTTCTCCACATCCACGTGACACATCAGTAGAATGGAAATAGTCATAGCGTTGCCTTCCTTCCTCATCAGTTTGCTATGGAGGTGAAGATAGTTAATTCAGTGCTGAAGGCAATGCTTTGTGCAGAGTAAGGGCTCAATAAGTGTTATCATCATCATCATCATCATGCAAAACTCGCAATGATCAACTGTTCATTTGACCAGTTTTTCTCTTGCAGGGAGATTAGGCATGAGAAATGAAGAACACTGCACACTAATGCTGATAAATATGCTCCAGAGCAGCTGCACTAATTTTAAATCATGGTTTTTATTATTGATCTTAATAAAATGATTAATGTGAGCACATACCCAAAGTTAAATTACAGTCAATGGAAAAAAAAAAATAAAGCTTTGTCTTAATCTGTATGTTATCTGCAACTCTTCACACACCAAAATAAACTCTACCCAACTCAGAGCAAAAGCTGAGTATCGAGTGTCCCGACTCAGTATTTGGTAGAATTAAGTTCTTATTCTGGCTTATCCTTGACTTGAGTATCCTGTGTCCTTATTTTTTTTTTTTATCTATAAGACAAAGGCAAAACAAACAGACCAGAAGACAAAGGTTCAGGACAGAAAAGAAGCACTGAGGCTTAGATTGAGGGTAACAGATAGTTCTGGTCATCTACTCTGTGCCTATGATTTTGGGTTAAAACCACCCAGAAGGCTCAAGCAAGAGCCTCTTGCTTTACTACCCAGAGACTCCAGATGAACACATTACAAAATGTCCATGAAGAGCTCTGTGCTAGTCAGGACATAAATATGTGGGTCTTCGTGTCTCCTTAATAATGCAAACAACAATAAAAAAACGACTATAGTTATTGCGCGTTTACTCAGCGGAGGGCACTGAGTTAGGTCTTGGGAGCTGATGCTGTTCTCTGTGTCTTTGGTTTTATTCTCAGTACCTGACACGGATGGGTAAATAGACGACTCAGCCTATTCATTGTCTTGAAGAACGTACCCTAATTCCAAAACCTGGGACTAGTTTGTAAGTAATTGTCTTTTGAGATAATATTTTTCCAAGCTCAGGTTATGAACTTTGAATCCAGCAGTGGGTTTTGAAATGAACAGACTAGAACGAAAAACTAAATAGGATAAAAATATCAGCGCATATGTAATCACTAAGTCAATTTAAGGATTGAAACTTTTATTTTACACACAGGAATAGGTATGCTAGGTCATGAGTAAAAAGGTAATTTTAATGAACTGCTGTGAAAATGTTTTGGAAAATACTATAGTCATAGAGTCTTTTGAAAATACTATATTAAAGGAAAACCGAAAATATTATTTAAATATGTTTCTTACCTCTAATGTGTATGCAAGTATTTTAATACCTACTCTAGGCTTGAGTGCATGTTTTGTTTTTGAAATGGCTCACCCTTTTGTTTGTCAGAAGAAAGAATGACAAGAGTGATTTCTCTTTTCCCAGCTCTCGCCCCCTTGATACAGCAAAGTGGGCCCCCTGTTCGCTGACCTTAGGGGTGAACTTTGAGATGTGTTTCTCAAGTGTACTGATCAGTATTCGTTGACTCCTCGGTCCTCCTTTTTTTGAAACTAGAGCATATCATTTAACAGAGCCTGCCACAGTATAGACATCTGTAAGAAATGTCTGTTGAGTTAAAAGCTGGTAAGGAGGTTGCCTGGGAGGACAGAGATGGATTATGACTGAAACAAAGCGGTGCTCAGGCTGCTTGGGGAATGCAGTGTTCACGAACAGGTCACTGCCAGGCTCCAGTCCCTGCTGGACTCAGATGAGTGTTGCAGGAGAGACGGATTATCCAGAAACAATTCATTCAAAGTGGGAAACATGCCACCTTCAGACCAAGAGGCAGAGAGAGATCCACTCCAGTTCATTCCTATACCACGAAAGTGACAAGGCGGCTGTGGATTTTCCAAGGAGCAATATTCCATTTCCTAAGGAAAATGAAGAGGAAGAAAGGGCTGCACACACCAGTATGTGTGGGGACTCTTCTCTCCAGATCAGAAAGAAGACAGTCTTAGGGATTGTACTTATTGGATCTCAAAGGCTAATATGAAAGGACACAGCTGACCCACTTGCATCGTGAACACAGTTTACTGAGCACCTACTGTGTACCACACACAGTGCCAGGGCTTGGTGAGTGCAGACCACCAGGACAGAAGCACATACGCCTTCCAGTGCAGTCCAGACGACCAAGCCAATTCCAGAGACCATGGACTTGTATTCATCCCCAAACATACACCCTCCTTTGCACAAGGGACTCTCCATGGACCAGGTTTTCCAGGGAAAAGAGTCTCTCTACGAAAGCAGAACATGAAAAACAGCCCTGTCTTAACCTGCTCAGTTTCAACATAGAAGATAAAGGGACGAATGTAGAACCAACTACTTGGATGTCGATCTGATTAACGAAGACTGGAAAACCAAGAAGATGCAGTGTTTGGGATCTTGGGGGGAAAATGACCTCTGAGAAATAAATCCTAGGCATAATCTAAAATGCATTCTGATATTCAGGAAAGAAAATGTTATAAGGATAAAGAAATGAACCCCCAAACAAGAAAAAAAAAAAAACAGTTCTATCCCATGGTGAGAGATGATAAGAGAAAATAAAACATAAAAGATATTGTTGGAAGGAAGGACAGAGTGAAATTCTGAATAGACGTTTCCCCAGTGAGCCCCAAAATGAATACAAGACAAAGGTAATTCAAAACAAATGTAAAAAATAAAATAAAATGCAACAGGGGATCCTGGAGTGGATTTTGAACAGATAAAGACAGGAGTGGAAAACCTCATGGAATCAAATTAAGCTTTGTGAGTAGTGCTGGTCAATGTTAATTTCTTAGCTGATGTGGTAGGTTGCTCAAAATGTGCATTCAAAGGTAACATGTTACCATTAGAAGACACTGGATAAAGGACTATGAGGACTTGTGTTCAGATTTGCTGTTGAGTAAATCTAAAACTTTAGTTCCAAATAAAAAAGTTTGTAATAATTGCTGTGGAAGACACTCTCAGATGACCAATTCTGGTTTGAAAGGAAATGTGAAGGTAAGAGTGGTAGATAATTAAGAAATGCAATATGGACCAGCCAGGAGCCATGATTACTCAGAGTTAGCCCCCAGCCTGCTCCCAAGGTCAAAACAGCTCATGAAATCATGGGTCACAATGTCCTTGACAAAAAGGGATAATGGCACTGTGCTCATTCACACCACAGATAGAAGACTTTATCTCCTTCTGGGTGGAATACTCTAGCGATGGTAGTGTTTTTACAGATAGAGCAAAACGTCTCTGCTAAGGGATAGTTGAAAGAAGAGCTGGAACTGGAAAGGAAAAGAGAAGATGAAGGCACGTGAGAATCTCTGACTTCAGATGATGGGCGGACACATGGCAGAGAGACTGACGTGGCAGGTTCTGAAAGCAGAACCAAGACCGAGGCTGAGGCTGCATGTGGAAACAGGTAATGGGGTTCACTATAACAGTTCTGACACCCACATTCAACAGCCCACCACGGTCAGATAGTCTCACACAGAGAGGCCCATGAATGCGGTGGGCATTTGAGCCAGGAATGTCAAGGTGCCTACCCATGCGAGAGCCTGGGCATCTTTGTCAAGGGGAAGTCTACTCCTGGAGGCCCGGGCATCCAAGCTGCCCCATCTATTCCTTGGTTTAGAAGGTCACTTCAAGGTCACTGGCAAAGCAGGCAGCAGACCACACCAGAAAAGAGACTCGGTCACTGAATGCCTCCTGAGTGTAGTGTCCCAGAGAGCCTCTAACTTTTGTACAAATGAGAACAGTCTGCATCATGAAATCATAGATTCTGGAATCCTGGGTTTAAGCTACTTTAGAGGTCACTGCTTCAGCCTTCCACCGACTATAATTAAAATGTTGAGACAAGGTGCGCCCTGGTGGTTTAGTGGTTAAGTCCACTGGATGTCGGTACAATCCATATACATCGCAAGGACCCAGGTTCACAATGCCATGCCAGGGGAAACCGCCAAGATGAAGAACTAAGTAAAACGAATACACGCTTCTTCCTCCTCTCTCGTCCTGCCTGCCTGCCTCTGCTCACCTTCCTTCCTGCCTGCACTTTACCTTTACCAAAATAAATACATAAGTACATGAAATGTTGAGATGAGCAGGTTGACTTCCCATTAAGGTCATCTGTCTTCACCCTCTATACTGGACGCAGCTCTTCTCTACACCGAACCAAAGGTGGTCATTTTGCCCTCATACATGGGTTTGCACCCATCGGTGTTACTCTCAGAGCTCCCTTAGCCATCTTTTTACAAGGCTAAATAAATTGAATTTCTTTAGCAATTTAAAAAACTAACCACTATCAAGACTCTCTCAAGTTTTGTTGGTGACCTAAAATGCATCATAGACAGACTCATATGATGTCACTCATATGTGTCTATAGAGAAAGCAACCAAATGAACCAAATCAAGCAAAAATAGATTTCGGTGTATAGAATCAAATTGTTGGTTACTTGCCAGAAGGGAAGGGGGAAGAGGTAGCAAATCAGGTCCAAGGAATCAATGACATGGTTGGCGAAAGACAGAAGTGGACTGTTGGTGATGAACTAAATGTATTATATGCAGATGTTGATTTACGTTGATGCTCACCTTGAACCTATACCATGTTAGGATGCAACATGCCTTCAGTAAAATCAAAAATAAATCAAAAAGAAACTTAGACCACATATCCTAAATGTGTTCGGATCAGTGGAAAGCAATAACAGAGCTATAATTGTGTTAGAGGCATGAAAGATCCAGTGCAGCACAGTCCTATTGACTGCTACGACTTTCTGGTCAACTAGAAGTCCACGTGAACATCCATCAGAACAGACCCCACTGAACATAATTCTTGTTGAATCAGAGCCTAATGGTTAGATTTCATCTCCCTGCCTTTTGTCTGTCCTGTTAGCTTGTAAAATTCTTCTTGCCATTGAGAGTATCAGCTACCACCTGTGTTCCCTGCCAGGTTTGTCTCACCTGAAAATCGAATAAACCTGCCTTCTGTGTCTCCATCCAAGTCATTGATGAAAGCATTGAAGATGACAGGCCGTTCAGCCACTCACTCAACAAATATTTATCCAGCCCCTACCATATGGAAAGTGCTCAGAACAGACACAAGAGAACATCCTAACTTTGCTTTCCATAAGCCCTTAATATGAAGTGGATGTCTTTCCTTGATGATTTAATTCAACTCATTAGGTACCTATTGATCACTGATTCACCTCTGGGCATCATGCTAAGCTTTGTTAAGAGAGTAAAAGAATTAAAAGTTACAGCCCTGTTCTCCAAAAAATGTGTCCTTCCATTCATGAGGCGGGATGGCATAGAAACTAGGCATCAGTTATAAAATTGACAAAATGAGTGACACAGGCAACAGAGTTGAATCTGGTAGAGACTTTAATGTCATTTCATTTAAAATTCTAAAATTCTAAAAGGGATAATCAAGCTCTTCTTCCCTCCACCACATAAATAGCAGTTTCCACAAAAGTGAAGGGGGTCTACTTCTTAAGTATTTGTACACCATGTTAGATCTAATAACTAGATGAAATCCTAATACTCCCTATGTGGAGTCAAAATTGGTTGTTTTTTTTTTTAATCTTTTTATCTACAGCATAAGTAGTAGACGGTTTCATTAAATATTTGAAGGAATGCGCTCTACTTCTGTTCTCTCAAGTCAGAAAAAACATAGCTCTGACCCAACCATTTGAAGGCAATGATAATGTCCTCCTTTACTTTCCAACCTAAATGTCTACAATTTCTCCCTTTGACACAGTTCGAGACCCACTCGCCCCATGCCATTTTCATTCTTGATATCATGAAGATACAGCTGCCTCCATGCAAACAATCTAGATGTATCTAAAGAATGATGACACAGGGGAATGAGCCAAAAGTTCCAGTTTGCCAAGTCAGTCTCAACAACAAATGACCGGAACTGAACAGAGCACTGAAAATGTGGTCATAAAAATGGACCTTGCTCTGAACATCGTATTTCTATTAATAGGTCAAGGTTCTGCTTGCCTGTTTCAGGGAGTTGTCTTTGCAGATAGGGGCTGAAACATTATATGAATGTTTCATATTGAGTTTGTAGCCAACTAAATCTATCACCAGATAACTCAGTGACCAAGCCCCACACAACTGTGTACCAAGTAAGGCTGAGCTACACTGTTTACTTCCACGTGAGAAAGAATGGTGCATCCTGCCTGTCTTTCTTAGGTCATACTGGCATTTGCATCACCATAGGGATTCTGAAGATGTTGTGATTCTCTAGAAAGGATGCCTACATGGCTGGGCACAACAAGATACCAACATGGAGAGACCAGGTAAGAGGACCTTAAACCAAGTGGAGGTCCTGAGGCTGTTTAGAATGAGCCTGATGACCCCAGAAGGAGACCATCATATGTCAGCAGCAGTGTTCCTGTTAAGAAGAGATTTCCCTTGGATTAAAACAAATCTGGGAAAGAAAACCAATCAGTTGTATAAGAATTGGGATTGTCTTGTGGTCAGTTTACTTAAGGCTGACCACAAAAGTGGGGACCTATCTCCTGAGTATTTGTACTCTGTTAGATCTAATGATTAAGTGATATCACGGCATTCTCTACACTGAGTCCAAATTGCTCTCTGCCCGCAGTCAGGCAAGAAGGACCAACTGGGGAGAAAAGGAAGCAAAATGGTGCTGGAATAAGATGCTGACACCCACAGACACCGGTGGCAGTAGTGTTTACAAGTGCAGGCTTGTGACTTGTGTGACCATGCGCTTGCACAATTCCTTGTTGCATGGGTCTATCCATTCTTCAAGAGAGATTTCAGCAAGCGCCCTCAGTGCTCCAGGTCGAGGCTAAGCCCTGGGGACATGGTGGTAAAGATGCCACACACACTGTCCCATGTGGGACTTAGACTTGTGCCAAGAATGACACACAGTTCAACAGGCAACTATAATAGGATCAAGGTTGAGGCAGAGGTCAAGATAAACACAGTCAGCACACAGGTAAGAGGGAAGCACCCCTGGAAAGACGTGTACAGAAGAGAGAGGTAAAGAGGGCATGAGCCTCTCAGATGTGGAAGTGGGCAGAGACACAGTATGTGCTGGGACCCAGCAGGTCAGGGGTAGAAAGGTTGGGACCAGGGCTCCCAAGGACCAGAAGACATGGGCAGAGTTGGCTGACAAAGGGCCTGGTAAGGTGAAGTAGAGTTTCGGATTTTACTAGAATTGGAAATAGCAAAAGCCAGGAAGATCGCCTGGGTATCACCCCACTGGATGGTGCAGGTTCTGGAGGGAAAGGGGACACCAGGCTAAGACAACAAAGCGTGCTGAGGGGACAGACACACTGGAAGATATTCCATGCTTGACCTCAACGTAGGTACTTCATGTCTGGCCTGTGAATCCTGCTCATTGGAATCAGTGAACTTCTCCTACCCAGTCTCCTGTATGTTCTAGAACCTTTCTTTGTGGACCCCACCACACCTTCCTAAGCTCCGCTTTCCCCACTAGAACTCAACAAGGAGCCAACCAAGACTTAAAGCAGCTCAGAGACTGCGGCTCACAACTCCCCATGCCCACCTTTTTTTACAAAGTCTGTGGAGTATCTTTATGCCCTTAGTGTGAATTCCTAGAAGCAGAATTCATGTGAATTCCTGAGCATGATTCTCTGAGTGTAGTTTCTGATTCAGAGATGGCAGAAGACATTCAGTTACTTGGCATCGACAGAATGATTTATTAGCCTGAACCCAGGGGAGGATAACAGTTTTTATCTCCAACTCAGGATCCAATCCATGCCTATGCTTGGCACTTAACTGTAAGATTTCCATTGTCTTCTTCAACCTATAATTCCTCAATTTCTCTTTCTTTTTTTAAATTAAGGTAGCACTAGTTTATAAGATTATATAAGTTTCTGATGTCTGCCTTTTAAATCAACATCTGTATCTACCACATTATGTTCGCCACTAGAAGTCTAACTCGACCCTTCACCTTAACAGCTGACCCTTTTACCAGATTTAGTAACCTCCCTTCCCCTTTCCCTTCCAGATCATTGCTTCTTTGGAACAGGGTGATGTCTCCATCCAGGCTGGGGCTGGAAGAGTACGGGCTTTTTCCCTCCCTGGACCATGGGTCTGAGCTTGTGATGTTCTTCAGCCAGTGAAGGTTAGCAGGCATGACAAGAGCAAGATTTGAAGCATGCTTAGACATGCCTTTGTGACCACTGTCATTGCCAGGAGAAGATCGCACCCTCTAGCTGCGGGTCCCCGAGCCTGGACCCCAGAGTAAATCGCCCAGAGCAGACTACACACTGGTCCATGGCTCTGAGCTCAACGGACATGCAGCGTCCCTCCTAAAACATCACTCCCATGAACCCAGACTCTTATGAGTGAGAATCCATCTTAGTGGATTTGTGCCTGAGATGTGGAGGACTTTTCAGGGATCTTGTGAGGTGGCAGCATCCTGACCAAGAAGAGATTACTTCAAGTTTACAAGAAAGCACCGGATGCACTGAGTTAGGCTGCCCCGGGCGCCAGCCCTCAGGGAGAAAGCAGTGCTTGACACCCCTGCCTCCAGCACCAACACCCCTGCCTCCAGCACCAACACCCCTGACTCCAGCACCAACACCCCTGCCTCCAGCACCCCGCCGCGGCCACTCACCCGAGTCCGATGCTGCCGGGCTCACCAGGCTGAGCAGCTCCCGCTCCTTCTCGTAGTCCCCTTTGCAGAGCAGCTGTCCCTCCTTGAGGACAAATTCATCTCCCTTCTGGAGCTGCCGCTCACAGACGCAGCAGCAGAAACAGCTCAGGTGGTACACGCTCTTCTGGGCCCGCATCACAAACTCATTGGGCGCGATGGCCTCAAAGCAGCCCCCACACTTGACAGCAAACAGCCTGGTGGCAGAAGAGAAAGAGAAGCAGGCCTGTGACAAAAGCCAGGCGGAAGCCCAGGTCTCTGCTCCAGTCCATTCAAGAACTGGAATGAGGACACCAGACAGGAACACACGGGGGACCACAAGGGTCACCTTAAGCGCGGGTTCATTCTACCCGCGGGTTCTGCATTCACGATTCAACCAACCACGAGGACGGTCGGCGGGCCCCACGGATGTGAAACCTGCCAAGACCCAGAGCCAGTTACAAGGGTCTTGAGCATCTGCAGATTTTGGCCCCCATGCAGGTCATGAGACCACACCCCTCAGACATCAAGGGACGACTGCAGCTAAACTTGGGGAGAATCAAAAGGTATAGGCAGATTTTCCATGTAGAAGGAGGTGGGCACCCCAAGCCCCCACTTTGTTCAAGGGTCAACTGTGATTTAAATCCAGGTGATTTATTTCTGCAGAGGTGATCAAATAACGCAAAGCATTTGGTTGAGTTACTCTCTCAAGGGTTCTTGAGAAAAGAAGGCTGAGGCACCGAGAGAAGTCAGAACTGATGCCTAGGGGAAGCTTATTATTTATTTAAACAGTAACAAAAAAAGAAGCATCCAGGCTCACTCCCATCAGCCTGTAAAAGGTATGACCCCAGAAAGTGAGTTTTTAACAAGCTCCGCAGGGCATGGGGATGTGTAATGTGGTTTGTGAGAGAAACTGCTTCCCAGCTTCCCAGCCTGACCCCCAATCGATTCATTCTGTCTCTAGGACGGCACTCATTTTGTCTGTTATCTACCAGCCACTTAGAAGGTGCCTATCTATGTCAAGTCGAAGCAGTAGGCACTGTCTTTCGAAGAAGAAGAAAAGAAAATCCCTCCCAGAAGTGAGTTCAGGCTGAGGGCAGAGACATCCAGATCCCAAACATAAAATCAGGGAGGAAACTAGAGGAGGGAGGAGCAGGATTTACATTTTGTATTCATTCAACAATCCTGATTGGAGAAAGAGGGGAAGGCAGGTTGGCAGGCATGAAGGGTGGGAGGGGAATTCCCTGCAGAGGACACAGCCTTTGCAAAGCCCAGAAGGGCCCAGGCTGGAGGCAGGGTGCCTGGGAGAGGTGTAGGTGATGACTCATTGCAGCTGGGACAAGCAGCAGGGAGCCATTGACAGTGTTCTGTTCAACAGGAGAAGAGCCTGGTTTTAAAAAAGGAACTCTTGGCTATGAAGGTGGAGTGGAAATGGAGTTGGAGGTGAGGGTAGGAAAGGGGCTGAGCTGTGAGCGGGTCAGAACAGAGACGTCAGGGAAGGCAGAGAGGAAGCCAGGGTGGTAGGGTGGTCAGAGCTGCTGAGGATATGGTGCTGTCACCCCGCCACCCATTCTGACTTCTACCTCTGGGCCTACAGAGACCATTCTGTCCTCTTGGAAAGCCTGCCCTTTTCTGTGTAATGGCTCTGAGTCCAACCTACCCTTCAAGACACTGTGGCTTCCCTTCTGCCCAAATCCTGCCCTGAGCTCCCTGCCTCAGGGTGGAACAGCACCCCTTCTTCCCAGTGCCTGTGCTCATTCAGCCTTGATCCTGGAAGAATTCAAGACTCAAAGCACCGCCAGATCTGGGAGCCGGGGCTGCAGGCAGCTCTGGAGATAAATCTGCCACAGTTTGGGCTGTTCCTGCCCCTCATGCCTTCTTCCTCGGGCTGCTGTCGGTCGGGCTAGATAACTCTTCCAGCTCTGAAAGTCTTCTGAACATCGCTTCTCAGTGCTGAAATAAAATATCTGCCTCTTGCAGTAGGACTTAACTTTGGCCAGAACTTACTTTGCCAGCCACCTGGATTTCAAGAGCAAGGATGATGGGTTATTTGCATGCAGTAATGAGTTGCTTAACCAGGGGACACAATCAGAGAAATGGGTCCTCAGGCAACTTCACCGCAGTGCAAATGTCAGAGAGTGTCATTACACTGACGTGAATGGTGGTGTTCACGGTGCAGCGAGGCTCCAGGACACGGCCTGTCGGGGCCACCTGTTTGTGCAGCGAGGCTCCAGGGCACGGCCTATAGGGGGCCACGTGTTCGTGCCCCTGTCGCTCACTGCTGTCCGGAGCATGAGTGTGCGCCACACCTCTCACACACGACAGCTGCTCAGCAGAAGCTCATTCTTGCGGCCTCTCTGTCCACTCTCTCCTAGAATATGAGCTGACACACAATCATGCAAAATAAAGGTGTCTTCCCTGTCACCTCAGTCCATGGTACTTCAGGGGAGTCTCTAAAGACTTAAATTTAAAACAGATCTCTCCATGCCTTTTATTTTAATTGCTTCATGGTAGCATAATTGCTTTGGTCAAGGCCTTTGGCGTAAGAACAGAGATAACATATCCTAAAAATATTTCTGGAATTCGCCCATGATAGTATCCATTTTACTATTTTCAAAATCAAGAATTATTTTCTTCTTTAAAGTAGTAGTACAATAGGGAGGGGGGAAATCTGTCTCAATACCACTCTTCATAGGTACCCAAACGCCAGCTAGGGGATGATCAGACAGCTCAGGGGAGAGAGAGGGGCAGAGTGGGCAGATGAGTTCATGAAACTCCATGCCCCATCTCCCCCACACAGACAGACACACCTGACTATACACACTGAATGGATGCACTCAGAGTATGGTTCGGAGCTGATGCCACTGCCAAGAGCGGAGGAACCGTGAAGAACTGGAGAACGACTTCCTGTAGACAGACCAGCCACCATGATGGACTAAGTGTGGCCACGCCTGCTCAAAGTCACCCCCACGCCCACTCACTCATGTTACCCTCTTTCCATTCATTCATTATTTAGAAACATGCACCAGGCAGCCCACAAGTGCATAAACACATCTACGTGGAGTTTGCTATCTGTCATGCTCTGTTGTAGGCACAGATGATACAGAACAAAGTCTCCAGCCCCGTGGAGCTCACAGGCTAGTGAGAGAGACAGCAGCAAACGGATAAAGAATATCGCACCGCATCTCCTCTGAGGATTAGCTATCGGAAGTGGGCTGTAAGAACAAGACAAAGCCAGGACCCTTGGATACAAAATAGAATGGCCCAAAGCCATACTCGGTCTGTGCTACGTAAGCACTTCCCAGCTGTAAAACTGAGTGAGGTGATGAGCTTCCAGGAGAAGGGAAGAGCTGCTAAGGAGGGGTTCCCGAGGAGGCATTGCGCACAGATTGGCATGGGAGAAGAGAGACCATTCAAACTCTTGGGGTGAAAGATGGGAGAAGAGAAAGTTGCCACCTCCCATGAACCCACTCGGGCACAGCCTCCCTGGACAGAGGCCAGTCTGTGGATGCTTCCAGCACCGCTCAGACTCAGAAACGTAACTGTGCTCACCCTCAGCCCAGGCCTGTGGCCTCACCCTAATCCACCCTGCACTTGCCCATCCGGAGACCCCAGAAGCACACAGCCTGATGCCCTGCCCTCTGCCCTCTGCTCTGGAAAGCGGGTGGGAGACAGTCCAAGTGGCCGTGTGGCTCCTTCACCCCTGACAAGGTATGCAACCCCGGGAAGGAAGGTGTTCGAGCCACCTCGCCCTTGCCCACCTCAGCACCCGGCGAGCTCCACCACCATGTCTGGTCCTCAGGCGCGCCAGTCCCTGAACACTTACTCGCCTCTCACTGCTTCCCACCCGAGAGAGAGACAGATGCCCTGCAAGGGACAGAAACTCTATCCGCTCATCCCTGGCTGGAATCCCCAGTTAGTGTTTGCCAACCTGAGCAAACTAATCCCTGCTTCTCCAGAGGCCGGTCAAAGGCCCTTTGTCCCCAGCCCTCCTTCCCCACCCCTTCCCCCCGAACGGGGACCAGCAGACACAAGGCCAGCACACCCAGGAGGTCAACAAACACTTGAGAATCTGCAGCTGCAGGTGGTGGCATCTGTGCTTGTCTAACTTCCACCCTCGCTGCTTCGCTTCGCCCCCCACTCTGAAAACCTCCCCTAGTTGGAGAAGGGAGGCCTGGCATGAACTCAACAAAGCCCGATATGCTGACACAGGCACGGCCGGAGGACAGGGCGGGCGTGGTCTGGGCTCAGATCCCGACATGGTCGTGGACTTGTGGATTCCCAGGGGTCAGCCCCTGTCCCCCAACTCTCTCCACTCTCTCCCCGCCTCACCTGAAGACCTGGGCTCTTGCTACTCTCACTCATCCCAGAGCAACTCAAGGGGAAAAGGCGCTTGCTGGCCCCACCTGTGGGCCAGATGTTACACGCGTCCCAGCCCGCTGTGGACACAGCTGCTGACGACATGCCTCCCAGTGCTGTTTTCCTGAAGGCTCAGACAAGGGGGAAGGATTTGTTCCAAAGTCCCGGTTGGAATTAAAGCACAGCCTATGGCTTCCCAGTGCCCCGCTGGCGTCCCCCACGGCCACTGCCCCTCTGAATACTAATGAGACCTCAACCCGGTTCCGCGCTGAGCAGACTGGCTGGGCCCTGCAAGCTGGGCAAGCTTTCTAGAAATGTCCGGCTGTAGTAGGCATGCATAACAATTCTCAACTCTCGCCCCAAAATAAGTTCTCGGATCTCTAAGAGCACTTCCAAGAATTCTGTATTTTCTCTTTGCATCTAACCTACCCACCTGTAAAATGGACGTGATGTGGTCAAATCTGCACCTATAAATGACCCCAGTACCATCTAGCCCCTTCCGTTCTCCTTCCTCCTTCTCTGCCGCCCCTCCTCGCCACCTCTTTCCCTCCACAGGCAGGGACGTCGAGGCTGGCTGAGATCCCTTCAGCACCTTCTCTGCCTCCTGTCTTGTTCAGTCACACGATGTACGAGGCACAGGACTGTGTTTTGTTTGGCAGCTCGGTGTCTTCCAAGCCGTCATGATGTGGAGCACATCCCTTAACTTCTGCAGCCTCAGGCGGCTCCGGTCTGAGAGACAATAATGGCACCACCTTCCTAGACCTAGGAGCACGCATGTGGAGAACTGTGTGCCCTTGGGCCACAGCACATTTGGTAGCCATTCTTTTTGCCCCGCCTCAGTCTGTTGACCCTTGTGGATTGTTTCCCCGCAATGTGTTGAAGAGTCTCCTGAGCCCTCCCTGCGAGACCAGGCTCCTTCAGCAGCTGAACCCTTCTGCCGACTCCTCCAGCTTTGATGGTTCACGACCCCATTCCCAGGGTGGCGCCCAGCAGGAGAGGTGCCCGGGCTGCCTGCAGGGGGCGCGGCAGAGCACGTCTCAGACAGACTCAGTGGCCTTCTCAGGGTCACCGGCCAGAGCAGCCAGCAGCTGCTTTCTGCCTCCCACCCGAGCCACCCTGCCTTCTTCTGCTAGATGGAAGACAGGGAATGGCGGCCTGAATCAGGAAAAGCTTCCAGGTCATGGGCGGGAAGGCCTGGGTCCAAGGGTTCCTCCTTTGCCGCCTGGGCCTCAGTTTCATCCCCCCCAATGGAAAAGTGCTGCCTTGGATCAGTACCAGTGTGGCGCCCAGAACTCAGAGGCTGAGGGGTGAGTGCACTCCCTGGCTCCTCACTCGTCATGTTCAACCAGAGACCCTACAGCCAGCACCTAATTCCAAAACCAGAACAGTATCCACATACATTGATGTGTGTGTACATACATATATGTATGTATATATGTACATATATACACACAATATATATGCACATATATCCGTGTGCATGTGCATGTGAATATAATAGTTAAGGCCATAAAAGACTATATATGAACACGTAACACGCCAGCTGAGTCAACTCTCGCTACATAGCTATTGCTATAGACATACTTCTAGAAAAGAGTCCGTCTGAAATTCTGCTCCTAAGGTCTGTTTGAAACCCACTGGTTGGGATAATTCTTTAATTCACTTCCCATTCATGCCTTAATTACAGGTTTGAGAATTCTACTTTGTAGTTAAGGAGTGAAAAATGTTTCCGAGGCAGATATGAAGGCTTGACTCCTGAGAAACCACCAGAAGATTCTAGAAAACAAGTCCATCATCAGGCACAAAGAGGCACCCAGCAGCGCACCAGTGTGCAGGAGTTAGAAGAGGAAGACAGCTGCGGCCACGACCCCACGTGGCACCTGCATCTGGGGCTGTGTGTGCGAGTCACTGGAATAGTGAGGTCCTCGTGGTTAGTGTAGATTCCAGCACGTGAGCTATTTTATTTCAGAGGAAAAGAAGAATGTGGGAGACTGAAGACGAGAATTCATCTTCATTAAATACTCACTTCATGCCAGGAAGTGTGGTATTTCCTATTCCATTACCTCACTAAATGTGTGGGGTAAAAATCGATATAATGGATTCTGTGGCCTCACAGAGAATCTCACTGTATTTCACTCAGCTTTGTTCATGGAACCTCTTTTCCACAGGAGAGACAGAGCTCAGGAAGGCCTTCTTCCATTTCCCTCCTATATCCTCTCTAGCACTGTTTTCACAGAGAAGTAAGTAGAAAAGTAAACACAAACAGGCAGCTAAGCTTCTAAATAGGCCTATACTTTGCAGGAGGTCCTGAGACTCTGCTTTCTACAGGTAGGTGGAAGGCGGCAATCAGGAACCAGGGGTCCCTCAAGTTACTCAACTTCTGGACTCCAAAGTCCCTGAAGAGATCCCTAAAAGAGGTCTGTTTTCTGTGGATTTAGGTGAAACCCAAAATAGTATTGGAGAGCCCTCTCTATCCCAACACTACCATGCAAGAGTCTACTCTGACTCCAAAAGGTTGGGGAAACAAGACAATTCTTGCTGGGACCCCACTCCCTGGGGAACATGGGGGTGCCAATTTCAAGGGATAGGCAGAAATGTAGGCCAGTGGGGTTGGAATCAAGGGAACAAAGCCAGAGAGAGGCTGAGTTGCAGAGATGGTAGAACCAGGATTTACCCAACTACCCGTTCCGAGAGGACTGACTGAAAGGGCTTGCTCTGTGCATCGAAGTGAAAACCATTAGGTTAACCAAAGCTTTCGACACACCTGATTTTTCCTCCCAGGGCTTCCTCTAATCTCTCCCAGTCCTGCCCCATCGTCCTCTAGATACCAGACACTAATTCCCTGCCATCTCCACCTCCAGCTGATGACACAATGTCCCCAAGGCAGCATGCTGTAGAGTGTGGCAGCTTCCTGCAAACCCAGAGCCAACACAGGACAAGGGCTTTGAGACCCGTGAGGGCTGAGCAGGCATATAAGGGAGCACATCCAGACAGGTTTTTGAACCAAGAGTATGCTTGGAAGGACAAAGGTCTTCCTTGATCTTGACCTAGAGTCGGCAGACCACAAAGCAAGTGAGACAGAGCCTCCTCACCGTTGAAAACTAAGTGGGCAAGCAAAAGGCAAAAAGAGCACAGGAAAGCCCTACTTCCAACTTGAGATCAACTGACTGTGTACTGTTTTTACCTCCGAATCAGAGCCTTGGCCAGTAGGCAACAGGCAACTACAGATAAACTCGCCTTCCCACTAGCACTGTCAAATCCAGTTTTAATCCGGCATAGAAACCCTGAGAAAATCCGGTGCCCGTGAAGAGTGATCCGTGTATCACGCCTCTTCCACCCTGTCCACCAGGGGGCAGCACAGCAGCATCATTAAGTGCCATGTTGACTTGGTAACTGAGGTCATCCCAGCAGCGAGACAGGGATTGGCCAGAAGCCAAAACTCTCAGGGAAATCTGCTGGGAGTCTGGGAGACCGCGTGGTTACACTGAAGGAGAGATGGGGAGAGAGGAGTATTCAAAAGTATTGGGAACCAAAAGCATGGCTTGCGGCCTTAGAAGCAGTGACACAAGCAACCTTGTCAGTTGGCTCAAGGTCTCTGTCCTTGAGGCTGAGCCAACACCACCACAATGAGCCACCGATCCTGTGGTCCTGAGGCGGTGGGAAAGTCTGCAGGGACAATAGAAGTGGCAGGGTCTTCTCTAAGAGACAGTCTCAAGACTCTGCAGTGGGGAGAGAATGGGAACAATAAGTGGCGGGCAGAGCCAATCAGAGTATCTGTCGCCCCGCGGCTCCTGGGGAGCCATAAGGAGGACCATACAATGGGGTATGAACTGCTAAGTATCTCAGGGCTCAGGCACTGGGGTAACACGCAAGGCTCATCATCTATGGCAAATGTTGCCGGAGATGGGCAGCTTTTACTTTCGATTAGTGGAGTAAGCACTTCTCTTATTCTCACAGAGATTCCGTTCCAGACCCAACAAGGCACAGGGGGAAGAGAACAGATTGCAGTCTTGGAGCTTTCATTGAGGACTTGAGCAAGTTAAAGATTTTCTTGGCCTCTCAGCAACTTTATACAATGAGATCGTTGCCATTTTACAAGATGCTGTGGAGATTAAGCAAGATCATGTATTGAAGTCTCTGACGCATCCTAGCTGTTCTCAATAAGCAGCAGCAATTAACTGCCATTATTGAAATCAATTGAACATGTCGCCCCTGTAAATATTTGTAGAAGATCATTTATTTCAAGACAGCCGTGGAACTGAGAACAGAACTTCATGTGTATCTCAAGACTCTGTCCCCCATTATTATAACTAATTCAGTCCAACTTGAATGAGCCTTGCGTATGTTATTGGAGGAGAGAGCAACAGATCAATATGAAAGGGCAATCTTGAGAAGAAACTATGCAGGACGCACTCATTCAGGATGCTGCGACCAGGGACCACCCCAACCTCAGGCAGTGCTGACAGGAGCCAACCAACGGCGACCCACACCCACTTTCATTGCCTGACACCAGCATATGTCCAGGAAGTCAGAGCTGCGTGTTTAGCCAGCCAGAACCAACCGTTGCTATTTGGTTAATGCTGACATTATCTGGCAAATATTTGGAAGAGACCCTTTCCCTGATGACTTCAGCTCTCTGATGACTGCTTCTCATGGAGGCCGCCCACCACGGTGTGGACTGCATGTCCGCATTCTATCTTGCTCCCCTCACTCTCAGGCCCTTCCCACTCCCTCATTTGGTAAATTGTAGCAGTGAGCTACCCCTGACCACAGAGGAAGTGAAGATGATGGAGCTTGCCGCTTCATCACTGATAGAGAAATGAGTCCAATATGGCGTATCCTATGGATGGAAAGGTGTCCCTGTTCTCTTACTCTTAGAGTTCCCGCCACCTGCATGAGTAGACAATGTGTGAGAGAGAGTCTCCCCTGTTAGAACCTCTCTCTTTTGTCCCTCACCCTCTTCTTTGCAGAGACTGCAAACGCTGTCTGTAAGTCAGGCTTAGAGTAGAGGACTGCGGTGAAAGCAGGGATTCCAATCCCCGCAAGCCAAGGTGGCATGACTGGTATTAAAGACTTTCCATATTGTCACACAGACCTGCGAGAATGGCCAGAAACATAAAACAGACGTACGGAAAATATATGTTTCCTTTTTAGGGAGTTAAAAGTTTGGCTTCCTTTGAAAACGTCAGTTTTCCTTTCCCTTCTTTAGCCTCCTGGGACGCTCTTCAACATACCCAGCACACAAAAGAGCAGGGGGAACGAGGTATTTTTAGCTGATATTCTGGGCACAGATTCCTATTGTTCCACAATTTTTGGCTTGGCTGGATGGCACACGGCCAATACAATGTATACGCTGACAAAGAATGTATGTTTGCTGGTGTGTGTGTGGGGTGGGGGGGGTAACTGCAGGAAACACAAGGACATTATTGATGGTGTTTTGATGGGAAAGATTCTGAGACCCCAGCAGGGGGCAACACTGAGCTCTCCACCATCCCTGTTTGCTTTTGTCATCATCGCTTTCAAAATCACGGTTGTGCTCTACGTCCAGCAAGCAAACAAAACAGTACATTGTCCAACGCTAGAGCGCCTCGTAGAACCCGCTGATACCAACAGCACTTGCTTAGGAAGACCTGATTTCTTAGGAAGATTCTGAAGCTCGCGATCAGATTCCTAAGTCATCTTAAGCAGAGCCCACACGTGACTGCCCGCAAAACTTTGACAATCGCTGCTATTCTCCTCTCCTCACATATGATATCTGTGCTCAGGGATCACCCAGTCTTTTAGGGACAAACTGACAGAAAATCTCCTTGCAAATTCCCCACCAGGGTATAAAAGCCACAAGGAACCGCCATGTGTGGGGGACTTTTCCTTCCCATAGGAGGGGTAGAGAAGACCTCTGGATAATATGAATTTCCAGAAAATCCTTAGTTCGAAGATCTCAAAGCATGTGCCCTCTGGAGTAACAACACAGCCCAGAAGCAAGTGAGAAAGGAGTCAGATTCTGCTGTCTGACTCTGTTATGTTCACACAGAGGGCAAAACTGGTACCAGGGGAAGCGGCAAGCCCAACAGCTCTGGAGTGTGAGGGAATATCTAAGCATCCTCGCCCTCCAGTGCAGCCTCTTTGCCCTGAGATTGTGCGGCCTTCCTTTCAAGTTAGACTCCAGCTGTCCTGAAAGGTCCAAATAGGTGTCTCTGAAGCTTCACCCAGTGGAGGCAAGACAGTTCACCATTCACTGCAAAATAGCACAGTTGCTATGGAAACCAGTATACAGTCTCCTCAAAAAAAAAAAAAGAAAGAAACAAGGAATTGCCTTATAATCTAGCAATTCTGATTCTAGGTATAGGCCCCAAATCACTGAAAGCAGGAGCTCAAAAAGGTATTTGCACACGCGTATTCATAACAGCATTAACTGCAATATCAACAAGCTGAAAACAACTCAGGTGTCCATGAGCGGGCAGTGGAGAAATGGGCTGGGCTGTGTATACTGGGATGTATTGGGATGGATGGAATGTTATCCAGGAAGAAAATCCGCCAAACGCTATCATACATGATATGATGCTAAGCGAAATACAGCAGTCACAAAAGGACAAATGCTGGGTGGTTCTCCTTGGATTTGGTCATTTGAGTCATTGAGTTCATAGAACTAGAAAGTAGAATAGTGGCTTCCAGCACCCAGTAGGGAGTGACAGAAGTTATTGTTTCACAGGCCCAGGGTTTCAGTTTGCAAGAGAGAAAGAGTTTTTATCTTTGGGTGGACGGTAGTAATGGTCACACAGCAATGTGATTGTTTCATGCCATCAACCAGCACAGTTCCTTCGCACTGTGGACTCCGTCAGAGAGGGCGCAAAACCATCTTACAGGCATTGGTTGACAAGCAGAACAGTGAAGTCAATACACTGAAGACAAAGAGTGGGAATCAAGGTCTCTGATGACATGACCGAACCGACCCAACCCTGTCACTCAGACGCCCAGCCCTGGTGGGGCAAAGACGGTTCTCCTATTCTTTTCAGACCTGGCCACTCAGTTTTGTGTGACCTGCAGCCCAGTCTTCACTATGTCATATAGTCCACCTGGGACTAGGTCACAGAGTTATCTGAGCTGTGTCCTCTCCACCAACCAGCTGAATCGTCGCCAGTCATCAGCGGTCATCCTCATCTCCTGTGCGCACCCTGCTCTCTCTACAGCTCCTGACAACAAGCGCTATGGAAATTCATGGGATGGCTGTGGTCAGTCAAATTTCTTGGATCTTGAAGGATGTCCCTACAGTAGAAGATGTCATGTACCAAGAGGCAGGACATGGACAGTGGTCACTAAGGTGAGGGTGACTAAAGCCAGCAGCGGCTGACCCCCACCATACAAGGAAGACACCTGACTTGTAACTGGGCAGGTGGGAATGCCTGCAGGAGGCTCAGGGCCCACCCTCGATGAATGGCCGCATATCCCAGCTCCAAACTCAGTGGAGAGGCCCGGCCCACAAGCTCGGCTCAGGGCGTGACAAGCTGGGCGCTTTCCCGGCCAGAACTTCACTGCCTATCATGCTTTATGGACACAAAAACAAATTCCGCCATATGTTAAAGTTAATTGCAAACATTTGCTGCTGAAGGGAGCTCCATTTTTCACCAGCCCGCAGAGATCTGGTTACACCAGCGGTGAAGCAGCCCACAGCCCCACTCGCTCAAGGAGAGTGGCAGACGACTTCTGCGGTGCCAGCCACACTGTGGAGGGGACCCTCACGCACCCCACCCATCTGTCCATCCCCCGCTCCACAGGACTCAAGCAAATGCTCCCCCCAGGCCCAAGGTGGGCAGCACAGGCCGAAAGCCAGCATGGGGAGGTGGGAAGCTGGCGGTGGGGGCTGACAGATGAGGGCAGGAAGGACGGAAGGATGAGGATGGGCCAGGAAGTCAGCTGTCGGGACCCCTGTCCGATCGGCGCTGAAATAAGAGGCACGGAGGAGCCCAGCAGGCCCCGGAGGCCTGAAGCAGCCGGACTGGCTTGCTCAGTGTCTGCATGGGGTCTCTGAGCAAGAGTTACTGATGGTGTGGTCAGGATGCGGCTAGGGAGGGGAGAGTGGGGCTGACAAGGCCCTTGAATTAGAACGCGGCCTGGGGAAGTCCCGGGTGGGGTGGAGGACTGGGAAGAAGGCAGGGCACGGACCTCGCGTGGCATTCTTCCAGGGCCACAGAGAGGCATTTATAAGCGCATCCCCCTCAGCATGGCGAAAGAGGAAGACTTTCTACGGCTCAGACAGCACATTGCACCCACGTTCCCATGCATCCCTGGAGACACATTTTGTGGTTTGCATCTGCACCAGCCCAGCTGGAGACATGAGCTGGGAGGAGCCCTGACTCAGACAGAGCGGCCCTGAGTGTGTGTAAAGAACATTCCTTGCACTTGCTGTGTAGACAAGCCCCATGTACTGTGTCTGGAGGGCAGAGCTTTTCTGAGCAAGCTCTTGGAAGTGGGATGTGGCGAGCTGTCCCAGTCACCGGGTGCGCACCCCAGGCCCGTGCAAGGCTGCACAGTGTGTGGGGTTGAGAGAGGGAACCTGCTCAGCCAGCTTCCCAGGGAGCCCACACTCCCAGAGGGGCCTCCTTACACCACATCTGGAGAGTCTGTGCCCACACCGGTGAGGACCGTAGTCCAACAGGTGCAAATCTACTGCGACTCAGCGGAGAGAGCGCGGTCCAAACACTCGGGTCCACTGATCAGGACCCGTCTGCTCTCTCCGGCTGATCTCCCTCCCGTCTGGGCATCTGTGCTGGGAGCACTCACCTGCCTAACTCTCCTGCTTCATCTCTGGAACCGAGATGGCTGTCCCATCAAACTCGGGACAGTGCCTCGCTAGATGCCTGACGACCTGTAGTCAACGGGCATTTATTGTGCTCCCACTGCGCTGACCAGCCCACGCTATGAGTATCAGTCACAAAAACCTGGGCCAGGAGGAGCCGACCACATAGGGGAGCTTCAGAGCAGACACGCAAGAGAAGTGAAGTGACCGTACAGAGGAGGGTGACGGAGGACATGCGCGAGTGCCAGCTGCAGGGAGACCCAGCGCCACGGGGAGCACGCAGACCAAAGAGACACCAGGGTCGCACCGTGTGAAGACATGCCCCACAAAACACTGAAGGTGCCTGACTGAGTCATTTCTTCCTCAGAGTCACCCTGTGTCAGACACACAGCCGTTCCCGTGGTTCAGAGCAGGTGAAGCGAACCCATAACCTCACCGCTGCTGGCCTGTGACGCGTGTGCCTGTGTCCCTGGACTGACTTTTTCTCTCTTCTCTCCCTGGCAGGTTCCCCTCTGACCTTCCCTGGATGCCCCCAGTCCTGTCCTCAGCACCCGGACACATCTACATTTGTGCCTTCTTCTTCTCCACTGAGTTCTAAGAATGTTTTACGCACCAACTTTGGTTGCTGTCACTGACTGTGTAAGTGCTAGTTTCTAGATGACTCCCTCTCTCTGCATCGTGTCCCTGGAGGGGCGACATACCTGTGTGTGTCCCCAGCCCCCCGCACAGCCCCCAAGTACAGTAGGCACTTCATAACTGCTGGTCAGGCAGAATTCGGTTGAATGGAGCTGAACTAATCTGGGGCTCCGGTGTGGGGGCACAGAAGTCAGCACTTATTGCTGTCGCTCTCTAAGAACTGAAGACTGACCGAAGGGCCCTTAGCTAATCCGCCTGCCCAGTGCTGGCCTCCGGGGTGAGCACTGACTGTGGAGATCAGAAGTGGCAGCGGGCTGATGGATGGCGGCCCCCATAAAGAGCTGTGGGAGCAGTCTCCAGCCATAGCCTCGGGCAGGCCGCCCCCTGAAACTTTATGGCACTGTTGCCATGGTGGCAGGCTGAGAAGGAAAGTCCCCTGGAGGTGAAACTGGTGGGAACCCATTCAGGAGCAGAGTTAGGTAGACTCTCATCTCAGCTTCCCCACCTGGAAGCAGAGCCGGCAGCGCCCTGCCACGGGGCACCGGGAAGATTAAAGACGGGATCTGGGTGAAGCACAGCGGTGGAAGCATACTAGGTCCTCAACATTGGATAATGATTCCCAGCCTCTTATTGATTATCAGGAACACGAGTTCTGGTCTTAACCAACTGTCCAGGATGGGTTGTTTCAGCCTGGTTTGATTTTTAATATAAATATACTAGACAAGGGTTTGTAGGGACCCTGGGCTTAACAGCAGAAGGAACCCCGTAGTTTCTACTAAGTCGAGCTTCTCAATGACCAAACATGGCCAGACTGACACCTGCAATGCCCTGAGAGCACCCAGCCCGGCTCCTCCCACCCACAAGCACGGGCCTGCGGCTGGGTCTCTACCAGGCTGGCCTTTGCTCCCGGGACCCTGAATCGGCCCTTCTTCATGGAAATGTAGTAAACCTGCCAGGAGAAGTGGGGCTCTGCTGGGAAGTCCCAGTGCCTCTTACCCTGATTTAAGAAACACCTCGGGAGTGGAAAGCTGTCCCACAGACCAGCCCGGTGATGGGTGTGCTCACATCTGGTGACCTCCCGTCACTGTACAGCACCAGCCGACACAGTCACACCCTGGACACCCCACTCTTGTCCTAGGAGCCCTGTCCGGCTCCTCAGCAAAGTCCCTCCTCATTTAGGTAACAAAACCAGATGCCAAGCATGAGCCACCTTCCCTGGGAACCAAAAGCTGCCAGGCAGAGAGAGAGTCAAATGCCCTTGGGATAGAGGGACTGGGGCTGGAGAAGCTGGAGGCATGATGGAGATAAAGCCGGTGGGGAAAGTGGAGGGAGTGGGGGAAATGGAGGGGAATAGGGAAGTGAGAGGGGATCAGAGGGAGAAGGGAGACTCATAGTATATGGAGGGGGACTGAGGAGCAATGGAAGGGAGATTTAGGTCTGGAGGGGGGCCCAAGGAGTAGAAGGAGACTGAGAGGGCTGGAGAGGGAATTGAGGCAAATGGAGGGGGCCTATGGAATGGAGAAGGAACTGGGGGAGCTGGAGGGGACAGCATTCAAGAAAAAAAAACTGGGACACCTGTGGTCCCCTCCTGTCCCTCTGGTTTATAGAACATTCATGGGGCTGGTATGTGTCTATGGGTTTGAACACCAACCAACTTGGTGTCAGGGAGCCTGGAAAAGGAAGAAAAGTAACCACACCTGTGGGCACACACACACGCACACGCACACGCACGCACACACACACACACACAACACACACCAGAGAGGAGGTGGAAGTGCTGGAGAGGTGGCACCTGGAGGGGCAATCCCAGCGCCATGTCTCTGGGCCCCATGCCTGGACCAGTCCTGAGACCTGCTCCCTGGCGCTCCTGCCAAACTCAGCTCCAGGGTCTCAGCGCAGTTTGGAAAACCCTCTCTTCCTTTCCTGCCCATCAAGCAGTCCTTGACACGCAGAAAAGCCCCTTCTTTCTGATGACAAGGGCCTGCTGGGATTTTTAAATCAGACTCTTGCTGAGGAAGCGCTCTTTAAGCATAAACAAATTCCAGCTGGTCAGCCTTGCCCCAGGCCCTTCCAGCCTTTGGTAAAGCCCAGGCTGTGCTGGTCCCAGGAGAATCAGCCTGTGTCACTGGCAGGATAACTTGGGAGGTTGAAAAGAGGGCCCCCCAGGGGGAACAGGACCAACACCTGAGGCTACAATCACCTGTCCTTCCAGGACAAAGTTCTTTCACATCATGCAGCACAGAAATGCAAAAACAATGTTTAGTAGGACTGGTGGCAATCTCCCTGGGATGAAACGAATTCTTCCGCTCTTAAGAGAGCAACTGCGAGAGAGTATCACTCAAAGTTAAGAGCAGTAGTGAGATAATGCATGTGCACTTACTTTCTAAGTACATAGCAACTCCAAACTTGCAATTGGACATTGTTACTCTCTTGCTGACAATTCCAACCTACCAGGAGACATGGGACTATGAGGAGTAAAGAGACAGAGGTCAGAGATGAGCATCTCAACAGAGCACAAGAGCAGGCCTCTAAAACTGGTGACCTGCCAACCCCAGGCAGCCGCACCGTGTTAAAGATGTGGGGAAAGAGGGTGGAAAATCAGAAGCTGCATGTTGCCAGAATAGAGACCTGCTCTGAGGACTTGAGTTGGGCTGTTGTGGCAGGAATGCTGAGAGCGCGGGGAAGGCTTTATGGCAGAGGGGATGGCGTGGCGAGATTGCAGGACTGGTGGAACTGCAAGGCAGGCCAGACCAGAGTGGGCAGGCACGGGCAGCGGGAGGTGGGGGTCAGCAAGGCTCCGTGGGTGGCATGTCCACTGGATGAAGTTGTCTTGGCATCTGCCCACCACTCCACGCTCCTCCAGGGCTCACACTGCCAGCTTCCAGAGGGCATCTCTGCCAAATCCCTGGCTCAGAAAGGGGCATTGCAAGAAGACAATGAGGGCCCCCAAACAGGGCAGCAGCTCGGGTTGAGGTCACCATTGGCTCTTCCTTCCTCTCCTCCCTCTTGTGGGCAAATACATGTAGGTATTGGAGGCAGAGTTCTCCCGAATATCACTGCCCCACATGAACTCTGCAAGGTACCAAAGCCAGGAAAACCCAAGTCCTCGCTCGCTTCACTAGTGCCCTCAAGATTTCCCCATTCCCTCCAGCGCAGCCATGGGCAAGTCCGACCCTCCTGATGGGTGGCCCTTCCTCCATCCCCACAGTGAGAAAACTCCTCCTGCTAGAACGTCAGAGAAAGGGGAGCTGGGTCCTTCAGAACACACATGGAGTAATGTAGTTGAATCTGAATGACGAAGGGGCTGGGGGGCGGGGGTCAAGTGCAGCCAAAATCCATGCACATTTGATTCTCTGCAGCCTGACTCCAAACCAGCCTGCTGGGCAGCGGACGTCTCGCTGGTAACTGCACAGTCGATAAACACACATGTTTGTGTGTTCCATGTTTTATTTGCTGCAGTCTTACAATAAAGGCAGCTCGAGAAAAGCAAGCGTTATTAACAACCCGTAACGAAGAGGAAATGCATTTCCAGAACAGCGCTGCACTTATTGACACCCTAAGTTTACATCATCTGTTGACGAAAAACTCCATGTGTAATGGACCCTTGAAGTTCACACCTGTGCTGCTTGCGGGTCAACTGTGAAGTGGGATTCTTAGCCAGGTGTCTGTTATTGCGTAGCTAAGAACCCCCATATTGGATGGTTTTGTCTGTGAGTTCTTCTGTGAATTCCTGGGACTAACTCTACCAGTTAATGATGTCAGTTGTGATGTCTTAGTCACTGTTTTAAGGGTTTAACATACCAGCTCATGTAATCCTCACATAGGAGGTAGAAACTGCTTTGCCCTCCCATTTAAAGATAGAGAAATGAAGGTATCGAGAGGTTAGATAGCTTGCTCAAGGGTACAGAGCTAATAAGGGATGGAGCGGGGATTCCAACCCGGCCCGTCGATCCAGAGTCCCTGCTCCTGGAACCTCCTGGGCTTGGGCCCCAGCTCCTGGCCTCACCAAGTCTAGCAGTTCTGAAGGCATCTCACTACCACACGAGCACATCTGTGTCTCGTACACCCAGAACCCAAGATGTGCTTCACTTTGGAAAGACGCCTCGGGCAGCCCGGCCTCTCTGGCAGGCGCTGCTTCTGCCCAGAGTGACCTCTTTCTCACTTCTTCTGGGCACCTCTGCAAAGCCATGGGCCTCGTCAGACTCTGGGTCTCGGCTCCTCCCACCGTGTTTCTCTCTCTGCCTCCTCATTCTCTCTCCTCCTCCCCTCGTGGTCGTACAGCCCCTCCAAACCCAACTTGCTCTAGAAACCCAGGAGTGTCCCACCCGCTGCAGTTGGCCTTTGGACTCTTGGTGTGACTGGTGGTGGATGGGAGGGGGATTGAGAAATGGATGGGAGATGGGGTGGGAGGTGGATGGGGAGACAGGTCCTGGGTAGCCCAGTATTACAAACTCTGGTTGTCACCCAGGGAAAACCCACCTGCCAGACAGCCTGCAGGGGCCGCCAGATGGCATACAGCCCAACCCTAGCCCGAGGGACTGGAAGACAGGACCCTAGAAGGGAGCCTGTTTTGATGGCAGGGAACAGGGACTGCAGCCCCAGGACACAGGGAGGGGCTCCCTTGTGTCTGGAGAGACAGCCCCTGGGTGGTTGCGGGCTCAGAAGTTAAGCTCCCACCACCACCAGCAGATCTTGTGTACCTGCCCCGGTGTCATTTCCTATCCCAGAGCACACTGGGAGCCTCCTAACTATGGGCAGAAGCTCAGAGAACTTCACCAGAGGCTAAGGGCAGGTATTCCAGGACAGGCATTCTGATTTCTGAGACATTTGTGGATGGAGCCTCCATCTGTGTGAGGAGTGGCCCTGGGCCTGGAAACCACCACCAGGGTCAGCAGATGCTGGCCCAAGCTGAGTCTTGGAAGAAGCGCCAAATGCTGCCCAAAGACTGAGTTTCCAGAACCAGAACCACTAAGGGCACCGTGCGGGATTTCTAGAGCCCCCGTGTGGGTCAGCTTGTCTCCTGCAGGCGGCTCACCCACAAGGGGACTCGTAGAGGAGAAGCCACATTGCCCCGTCCACAATGCTGTCCACCCCAGAGAGGGAGGGGCTGCTGCCTAGGTGCTCTGTTCTGGGGGCAGGGAGCACAGCTGCTTTGTGCCTCAGCTTCCCCTTTGGTTCCAGAGGGCCGATGCCACCTGTTCAGAACACGCTTAGTTACAGGGGTATCTCTCAGATCCTCCAGAAGTGGTGCAGGGCAAACTAATCCCCACTATTAGCCTCTATGGAATAATAAAAATAATTTGTATTATTAGTTCCGACAAATGACCACAGTTCAGCCCATGCAGCCACATCGCTCCCATCAATAAACTTATCAACTGCCGAGAAGACTCTGCAGTGCAGATTTGGGGGGAGGGCTGGAGGGAGTCTTGACATGACCCTTTCCATCTCACGGCCCCCCTCTCCCGGGGCGGGCAAGTGCTCCTTTTACTGCCCGGCAACCAGACTGGGGCTAAGCTTGCAAAAATATGAGTGTTTTTTTGGCTGGAGTACTGGAGAGCCCGCAGCCCTATGGAGAGAGAAAAATTGAACACACCAGGCCGTGGCTCCAGAAAGGGGAAGAATTAGGCTTCACACCGAGCAGGCTGGACCATGGCATTCTTTAGATAATGCTTAACAAACCCCCAAACAAAGGCAGCCAACTTAGCTGCATGTTCGTAAAATGTATTCTCAGCAGATTCGGGCTTTATTGAAGCACCGAGGGCTTTGCGGCCAGGTCTGCAGCCTAAGTTTCCCGTTTTTCCGTTCTGCTCCCCTCGTCTGAATTCCTATGGATTCTGCCAATCAGAATTCCTTACCTCGGGCTCAGGGGGGCTTAGCAACCAAGGTAAATGGTGATGCTTTTAAATTCCACCCTAACACTGACACACAAATAACTGTCCCCCAGCCCAAAACTCCACACCCTGAAATGCCGTCCTCCCAGTCGATCCCCGAGAACGGAGGGCTGGTTTCTAACCATGAAAGCTGTGAGGTCTGCAGAGTCCCCTCCTGATCTCACGTGCACCTCAAAGGACACGTCTTGCGTTTATTCACTGCTATCAGAGGCTGTGATCATGAGCCTGAGGTTTCAATGTGAGGCTTTTATTTTTTTTACGATGCCAAGGTGACTTATTTTTCAAACCATGATTATCATTAATATTATTAGTATTGGGGAACTGCATAGAGAGCCACCTTGATAAACCAGTGGCATATTTTGGGGGTTCAGTCTGTTTATTCTGAGGGGCATCTGGGCTAAATGATTTGGAAGGAGGGTTGTGTCTGAGATCAAAACAACATCGCTGAACATCATTAGTACTGAATGTGCCTTTCTCTCCTTTCATCCGCTGGGGTATACCGTTTTCCTGACCCACACCCCCGGATCTGTGTGCTGGATGGGCCCTCTGTAGCGATTTGTGGAGCACGTGAATCTGAGATTCGCAGACTAGACTGGGCTCCTAACGTGCGAACTCTCTGCAAATTCAATGAGACCAAGGCATTTCCTGATGAAGGCATCTTCCCACTCCTGGAGGTGTAAACTGGCCCCGATGGCTGGAGTCTGCCCACAACCCTCCCAACTCTGGGACCTCAGGCAGGACTCTCTGCTAGGGACCTCCTCCATACAGCAAGAATGAGTCTTATCCCTCACTGGACCCCAGGACTAGAAAATACTTTCAGTGCCTCTGACAAAGAAGATGCAGAAATAAAAGATACCGAGCTTTCCAAAACATCCGCAAGACAGGTTTGTTCTTGAAGGAGCTTGCAAGTGGTTGCCTGGCCTTCAGCTCCGTGAAAAGCTACAGGAAGAAGCCCCCACCACCCGCCACTCAAAGCCCAGCCCAGTGCCTCTGACAGCACTGGGGACTGAAGTCTGCTGGGATGTCAGGGATGCGGGTTGGGTAGGCTTAAGTGGTGGCCGCAGCAAACATAGAGGACAGGGACCCTGTCAAACAGAGGTTGACAAGAAAGTCAGCTCCACCAGCAGGAGACAGAGGAGCCTGGAGACGAGGACAAGGAAACTTGCGTGAAAGTTTTCAGACGAGCACAGACAGTGGAAAATGGCTTCACAAATGACGTGCATGGGACAGACACACGTGTGCATCTGTTTGTCTGTGAGACTTTGCTGAGGACTATTCACTCAGCTGCATACACCACAGGTAAGTGCTGCATGTGTGTGTGCGCGTGTGCGTGTGCACGCGTGCGTGCGTGTGCGTGCGTGCGTGCGTGGAGCCACAACGCTCTGCGCTCTGAAAACAGAGCTGTGTCACTTAGAATATCCCTCACCAATAGCAAACATTCGATAAGTCCCGCTTGACTGCACTTCACTCCTAGTGACTTTCAGACCCACTACTTAGAGGTTTGCCCCCCAGAGATGGCAATATGTTCTCAACCTTTTACCACTGCCCTTGTGATCAATGGCCCACAGTTAGGAAATGACAGTCTGTCGGACACAGAAGCACATGGAATGTTCCTGCCTGGACACAGCTGCTCCTGCTGGAAATGAAACTCCGGGTCCCAGGCCTCTGCTTTCTCCCTCCACGCACTCCGCCCCCTGACTTTCAACACCCTGACTGGCCGATGGGTCCCAAACCCCTCCCTTCAGCAGGCCTCTAACTCAGGCCCACTTGCCTGTTTGCCCTCTCCACCTGGACGTACAACTCATGCCTCACAGGTGACATGGCCAGACAGAACTCTGGTCAAGCCCCATCAACACCCCATGGCACCCACGGAGCAGTTGGTGGGACTTCCACCCATGTAGGGGTCATCTTTGTTTCCTCCAGGCCCCTCACCCACAATCAAAATCCACCAGTCCTGTGAGGTCTCGGAATCTGTCCAGAGTTTCTCCATCTCTATCTCCTCTGCCTCCTCCATTCTTGCCTTCTGGAACTTTCCTACAGAGCAGCCAGGGTGATGCTTTGAAAGTAGAAATCATATATCACACCCCTGTGTAAAAGCCCTCCAAAGGTTTCCCAATGGGTTTAGATTAAAATCTCAAGTCTTGATTCTGATTTACAAAATGTCTAGTCTGATCCTGGTCACCATCTTCAAACACAAATCATCCCTCCTTCATTCAGCTCCAGTCACTCTGACTTCTTCCTGTCTTCAAATACGTCAAGGTTGTTCCCACCATTTTTTTACTCGCCTGATTTTCCACCTAAAGGACAACCTCCTCCTCTTCCACCTCCTCCTCCTCCTCCTTCACCTCCTTCTCCTCCTCCTCCATCATTCTCCTTCATCCACCTCCCAATTACGTGGGGATGACTCCTCCTGGAATTCAGATCTCAGCTCACCCTCAGGTCACCCATCTTAAGTGCCCATCTGGTCACCTTATCATCCTCCTGCTTTTTCATCTGCACCTTTACCCTGGTTCATCCTCATCAAGTCTAATATGACTCCATGGACAGAGAAATCACATCTGCATGACTAGAACAGAGCTGGGCACGTAGCAGGTTGTCAAAACATCTTCAAATGTAGCCCATAACTGCACACAAGCACACACTTAGGGCCACCAGCGTTTGGATTTAGACACCTGAGCTGGCACTGCCTTCACGCTCCCTGTCACAATCCAGGACAGCTGCAAGCCCACCCTAACTTCTCCCTAACAGCCCTTGGTGGCCAGAGGAAGAAGTTGACGAATCGCCATCACCTCAGCAAGTCAAGAAAAGATCCACATTCGTTCCCCACACCCCAAGTCCGTCATTACAAACTCCGTCTGAGCTCCAGGCAAGCACAAAGATTTAAGAAACAGCCTTGAGCTCAGAAGACCTGTGTCTGAACCCGGGCCTCAGCCACTTCCTACACCAGGGACGCCAGGCCACAGATCTTGTCTCTGGGTTCCCTGGTCTTCTTGTAAATTTATGCAGCACTGGCCCTGCCCAGCTTCCAGGGCTGCGACCAGGCACGAATAAGTGCTGGAAAGCACATTGTAAAGCGTGACTGTAAAGGTAGGACGGTTAGCTTCATCGAGCTCTGTGGCGTTTCCCCTGATCACTTGCCTCAATGTGTGTGCTGGGAATGATTCGAGATGCTAAAGAAGGGCTGTGTAAAGAACACATCCCAACCCCAAACCTGAGGCTCATCCTGAGAGTCAAAGCTAATATTAAGAGAAGGGAGCAGGCGGTAGAGGTCAGAGTTAATTACAGCCCGGCAGCGCCTCCCGGCCCCTCCGCTGGGAACCCGCATTCTGGATCTGAGCTGCCTGATATTAGTGTGCAGTGATTAGAATATGCCCACAGGGCCTTTTAAACTCTCCTCTAGTTAAAGCGTTTGTTTTCGGCAAGATTTATGGGCCGGCTGCTGAACGGAGTAGGTCTGCCAGCTCCATGTCCTTCCCTTTACAAAGCCCTGGCTGGCCAGCACCCCTGAGCACACGTGGGAAGAGAGGGGATCTCCACCCAGGGCCATCCCCGGCCCAGGAAGGGTGTGTGGAAGTTTCCAGACTTCCGGCCAGCCAGGAGCCACAGAGAAAACACTACAAGACAGGCAGAGCACCTCAGTTTGTCCATTTGTGAAATGGGTAGTAGGAAACTCGAACAGACAGGAAGTGTGTGAAGGATGTCACAGACACCTTGGTCACACAACTGGCCTTAAAAAGAATGAAATGTTAGTGTAGAACAGACAACAGGCCCTCTTACCTGATGCAGGGACCTATGAGGAAAACAGAAGCATTCTCACCGCCGCCTCACACTCCCAACACACACGCCTGGAAGGGAATCCACTATGGGGAGAAAGTTCTGCAAATTCTGGAGCCCCTTCCCCAGCAAGTTAGTCTGGACCCTGGAGGAGTTCCAGCTATAAAATGAGACCGTCGCCTCGGATTGCGTGTCATGTGCCGTCCAATTCTAAACATGATGATTCTATCATTCCTTTTATAGCTTCCCATGACACCCATAAACTTAGGGACCATTCTGGAAGGAAATCAAGGACAGCTGAGGGATGCTGCAGAGCTTGTCAAACGCCACTGTGTCTCCGAGTTGCCAGGAGCTCGGTCCCCTTGCCCAGAAGACAAGGGAAGGCTTCAGCCTCCCTGGTGGAGGGGCACGGAGGTGCCTCCTGTAGGAAGCAGAGCCGTGAGGACCAGCTGCCTCTGCACAGGGACCAGATGGGCAGGAATGAGCCTGCAGGGCCGGGACTCAGGCTGGAGGTCGGGAAGCCTCTCTCGCCAGAGTGGGTTATAAACTCTGCTACCCAGAGAAGCGGCACACACCTCGTTTCCAGAAAACCCTCCTTGGCCTGCTGGGCTCTGGTCTACCTAAAAGGGTCCTGTTGTCTGGGAATAGACGCAGGAAGGCAGGACAGGGGCCATGTGACATGTTCCCTGGAGTTAGGGAGAGTATAGACCAGCTAATTAGAAAAATTGTGGTCCCGTCCTTGGCCAGAAAACACAGCCCAGGACTTGTCCAGACTCAAAGACTAAATGCCGGTGAGCCAGGCGACCCAGGAAGTCACCAGCGGGAGGTACAGCTGGCGGGAGGGCTGCTGTCCAGAGAATAGGGAAGGTTCCCCCATCAGATGAGTTAGCTCAGTAAGCAGGCCGAATAGGCAGACACCCAGTACATGGAAAATGAAAATATTCCTTTTTTCTTAGAGCAGTCCACAGGTCTTCACACAGGCGGAGTCAGGGGGCCGAGCACACCGCACTCCACCTCTGGCTGACAAACCAAAACGGGGCACACACCACTCCTTAAACAAAAGCCCACGTTCAAAAAGCAATTTGCCCCCAACAGGGGGATGATAGCATCAGTGGGACTTGGGCCCTAGAGTGGTTCCATCTGTGAATGCTCTTCTCCTCTGTGGCCGGCACTGACTCCAGTGACTGACTCAGGAGCTGTGAAGGTGGGTCCCTGTGCCCAGCTCTTCCACCCCAAATACAGGATGAACTGTGGGGCTTCATCCAAGCCCCAGGAGACACCTCCCGCGGGGTCACAGCGGCCCCCAGAGCCATCATGCCCAGCCTCCCAACAGTCTAGCTGAGGACCCTCTAGTCCCAGCGAATCTATTACTAGTCAGTTAGAAGGACATGATCCATGTTCCAAAAGACGTCTTGACTTTGCTTTAAAAAAAAAAAGAACTTATTTAAATTTTTTAAGAAAGGAACTGATCCCCCATATTCCTCTAAAATCGCTTTTATTTCGAAAGCCCGATGTCGAGACTGTTTCCCGGGAGTGTGACCAGAGATGCTATATGGCGAGGTTCTCCTGTCCTGCAAATGAACTCCAGCCAGGGTCCCTTGTTTGTGCGGAGCCACAGAGCAGGACCCAGTTACTCATTAACTTCCTGCACGGAAAACGTCTAATAAAACTGAAGTGTGTTAAACAAACCCAGATGAGGGGGTTTAAATCACCTCCCAGGCCCTGGGCTCAAAACCGCTGTCATTTCCCCTGGAACAAACACGTTCCACCTTGCTCGACACCGCCGCATTATTAAATGGAGATAACAGTATTTATGCGCACCCCCAGGGGGCGGGAAGGACAGCTCTCTGGCAGGACCAGCTGGGAGGAAGAACTGACAGGCGGTAGGGGGACAGGAAGGCGTTCCCCCGAGCCCCCTACCCGCCCTGTAATTCCAAAACACGCAGAGATTGGGGGCAGAAAGGTGTCTGGGGATGAGAGGTGTCGCGTGGAAGAGTCAGGAGCATTTCTATGACTGAACACAGGAGGCAGACCCTTCGTCCCGCTGTAACAGCCACTTAGCTGTTATTTCTCCCCCGGGATTTACGTGTGAGCGAATAGCAGGCAGCTGTCTGCTCGCGGCCGCTGCCACCAGGCGCTACAAGGCAGCACGCCGTCCTGGGACAGTCCTGCCAGCAGCTGAGACGCGGTTAGAGATGCCAGTTCTGGAGGGATCCCGGGTCTCCTAGGTTACAGCTGAGGACTGTGTTCTTCATCGCAACCGAAAATGTGTGTTCTCCGGGCACTGTCGGAACATCTGTATCAGGTACACCCCGTGTGTGAGTGCATGCGTGTACGTGCGTGGGAGTGTATGTCTGTGCTTACACACGCTCAGGCAGCAGGAATCACATCCCAGTTCCTCAAATAACCCCCTCCAGATACTAACGATCCACGGAGCTTTATTGCCATCGCGGCAGCCCGGCTGCGACAGTGTGTGGTTGTGCCTTAGCCTCGCCCGGATGCAAACAGTCTCCGAACTCTAATTACAATAGAGGAAGTGATCTCCTCCTCAAATTTCCTTTACACTGAGCTCCATCAGAACCACTAGGTAGTATCCAGGGGCAGAGAGAATCACTGGCGTTAGCAGCTGTGCTCCGCCAATGGATCAAACAGACCTCTGGTCCCCCACGGGGGGTGTCTCAGAAAACCCCAGCACCAAGACTCCAGCCGGCCTCCTTGCCCTGGGCCTGCGTCTCGTCTCTGGGGGCACCGGGGCGAAGCTCCGGGTGTGTGCCCATCTGGTCACAGAAGGAGACGGGTATGGTTGCTACACCTTCAAACACACTGGCCCCCAGTCACTGAAATGTGCACATCACTACCTTTCTCTGGTGGATGATAAAAAATGAGAGCCAGCTGTCCTGATAATTCCACAAGCAAATCCATGCCACCCCGCTAGTGATCTCCAAGGGGAGGGGTCCTTCATTCGCTCACCTGTGTGCTCCTGAGCACACCCTCACGTGAGTCTTGGGCCATCTGTCACCCAAGTCTAGCCAAGAAGTCTGATGCAAAGTGCCCCCGGAGCTGATCTGGGGACCCCCTTGGAGACTTGGAGAAGAAAGGCGGCTAAGACTCCCTGCTCACCAGTCTGACCTCCGTCTTCTCCTATCACACATTTTAAGTGATTCGGTAGATCCAAGCGTTCATGGTTCCAGGGTCTGCGATCTGAGGACGACCCATGTGTACGCCATTAGTGCCCAGATCGTGAGCCGTGCAGCCCAGGGGACACTGGGGCGGGGCAGAGGGCTCAGGGAGGGTCAGGAGTCAGCCCCTGGGTCATAACTTCTTTGAGATCTCAGAATTCCTGCTGGGGTCTCTCACAGCTGGGCGCCACTGCCTCTAGGCCAGCTATTACAAAACCAATTTACAAAATTTACAAAAACCTTTTACCGTAAAACAAAATCTCCTTCAAACTTCTTTCAGTTAGCAAAACAAGTACGAATAAAGATCTTTCATCCAAGTGGCCTCCCTCGTACTTTCAAGAAGCAGGTTCTACCTGTGTCTCTGCAGAACTGGCATCCAGTTTCTCCCTAAATAAGACCAGTATGCACCCTCCCTGTCCACGGTCCACTGCTACCACAGTGAAAAATGGTTCCACATTACTAACATCTGGTCTAAGAATCGTCGTTCACAGCCACCATGCACCCTCCAAATACTGCCACCACCTCCCACCATGGCCATGGCTCCCATCTGTGCTGACTCAAGCTGGAGCCACTCAGCAGACAAGACTGCAAGTCCACCTCTGTCCAGGGCACTGAGTGGACACAAAGGGACCACACAGCTGCTGGCTTTCAGGAGGTGACCACCCTGATAGAGACACAGTCACAGGTGTGTGGAACACTGTGCCTGACTGAGAGCTGAGGAGAACATTGAAGGTCAGGTGCGGTCCTTCCCAGTGATGTGAGGTCCAGCTGACTAAAGGGGGCCCTCCCTTTGCCTCTCTTTTTTCCTTCATCTAGAAAGAAAGGGCTGGACAACATCTGATCATCTATGACTCTTAGTGCGACCAGGAGAGCAATCTGAGTTCAAAACAATGACAGTGTCTCATCTAGAATACTTCCCTGTGGCAAGTGTCTCTTTAAACACTTAATGTGCTGATTTTCTCATTTCAACCCCACGAGGTAGATTCTGTCATCATTTCCATGGTGCACAGGAGAGACTGCTAGAGTGTTACATTACTCCGTGTTATACCCCTGGGGAGAGGAGGGCCTGGGAACCTGTACTCTTCATCATCATGCTGTCAGGCTGTTCACAGTGGACTGAGATAGGCAGAGATGCCTCACAAAGCAACCACATTTAGTTTTGGCTTTGAAAGGCCACCCATATAAGCCAACTATAATAAAAAGCAGAATTTAGTATTACCTTACTGGCGTATTAGGAGGTGTCTTTTTTAACAAGTGGATTAAAATGAGCATCTCGTTCATAGCAACTCTGGACTCACAGATGCCCATTTTGAAAACAGTTTTCATTTTTAAATCTCTGAGAACTACAAAGAGGTCTCTGATAAAAGCTTGCAAACAAGGGTCAGGAAAGTGAGTCTACAGTGGTAGAGTCGTCGTTATATGAAAAGACAGAGAGGAAAGAAGACAGGTTAGACGAGTGTCTACAAGGGCCCATTTGGATCAGAGAGGGCGGTTTCTCACCTGGAGGACCACCTTCAGATCAGGAGAGCTCACACTTTCACATCAATCTCTTCACCTGCCAGCCAAGAGCCCTGATCGACTTGTACTTTTCAATGACTGCTAATGAAAATATTTCCCTTTACTTCTTATAGGCAGATATCATTCCTTTGCCCGTTCCCTCAAAATGTGTGCAACATGTTGGGATTCAGAAATGAACAAAACCCAGGGAACTAGAACAGAAAAGCAAATACAACCCAGAATTATAATGATCCCCAACCCAGCCCCGTGTCTTGGGATTGACAAACTAGTCATTCTCCTTCTCAACATCAAAAACACCTATTGGGTGAAAGCTATGTGCAAGCCACTAGATCCAATGCCTTCAGGGAAACAAAGGGCTTAAGAAGAGTTAACTGAGCATTCCAATTTCTATTTGAGTTTTATTTTCCATGGGTCCCACGGAGAGTACACAAGTAATTAACATTGGATTAATGTGTAGGAGTTTAAAGGCGCTTTCCAGACAACGTTTGTTCCTCAAGCAGCCCTCTGAACTAGGACTGATGGCTCTCCCTGTTTCAGTATGGGGAAGCACATTACCGCTAGCATATCACTAGAGAATAAGAGATAGTGGCTTAAGACCAGTAAGACCATTCTCAGCTCTGAAAGTCTGGGACTTTTGGCATTACAACTACAACTTGGAGAGAAGGCACATGGAGAATGTTATACTCCTAGAAATAACCGTTGATGATGATTGCCCATGTGCCAGACGCCAAGCTAAATGCCACAGAAGGGTTTTCTCACTGCTCTGCCCTAGAACCCCTGAGTGAGATGGGTACAAACACTAGATCCAGATTCTACAGTTGAGGAGATGGAGACACCGAGCACAAGTTAACACGGCAAGTAAGCAGAGAACATGGTGGAAACACAGCTATCGGAGCCTAGTGATTGAGTTCCTAACCACCACACACCCTGATTAGCCGTGCAAGGGAAGTGACCATGGTGACTTAGAAACAGATCTTCCATTACAAACCTCGGCTCTCTCAGCTGAGCCTTGGCTGAAAGGTTCCCTAACAACAGAATTAGTTCCACCATGCTTGAGGGTAAACGACAAGCAAAAAGTCAGTATAGCCAGAAATAACTTGATGATGCATTTCAAATGCCTACGACTAATCATGGTTGATCATAGTTGGCCAAGGTTGGCCATGGTGGGTCATGGCTGGCCAGGATGCAGAGAAACAGCCACTATGTCCTTCTATACTTGTTCCCTGAGGAAGCCGACCCGACCATATCATGAAAATCTTCAAAAATATGCAGACCATGTGGTCCTAGCTATTTTTTTTTCCTAGGAATTTAACTTAAGTCAATGTTTATCCATTTTGGATCATTCAGCAGTTAAGTCTTTGAGTTTCTAATAAAAGCTCTGGTCTTTCTCCCAATACAAACCAAATGCACATATTTGCATGCAATTACAGAGGATACCTGGATGTCAATCAGAAACCAATCTATGAGTTTTGATTCTAAATCCTTAAAGAAAAAAAAAATCGATGATATCTAACACCTAGATAATCTGGTACGCGTATTTGATTTAATATTATGCAGCCATTTAAATGGATGTTGGAAATGTGAAAAAAGACACATGAAAGCATAAGTTTTTAAATGCAAAATCAGATTATAAAACAATGTATATATCATATATAATATGATCCCTATAAAATCATCCAGACTGAGGCATGCCCTGGTGGCACAGGTGCTAAGCCAGTGGTTGGGGCATGGGCCTCATGCAGCCCAGGGATTCAGGCTCTCAACCTGAGGCCAGAGTGAACAAACAAAAACAAATAAATAAATAAAAGTGCCTCATCCTCCTCTTCCTTCCTTCTTTCCTTCCTTTGAAAAAGCTTCAACCTCCTCTCCTTTTCTCTCTTTGGGAAAAATTACATATACATACATACATACATACATATATGTATATATTATATATTATAATATATTATTATATTACCTAGATAGGTATACACACTGAAACAAAAGAAAACATGGGAGGCAAGATACTAAAACATTAACAGTGACCTTTGGATAGTGAGATGATAAATGATTTTATTTTCATCTTTATGAATTTTATATGTGCTCCAAATTTTCTATAATAAACATGCAATTCTTTTTTCAGTCAAATTTAACTATTTTTAAAGAGAAATAACCCAACGACACCAATTAGACAAGCTCGAAATTTCATTTTTGCTGACCCCCAGTGTTAGCTCCCAGTGCACCCAAGGACAAGGGCATGTGTGTCCAGGCCACCTGGCTATATTTGCAAACGTCTTAGCCAAAGGGCTGGTGCATTTGTAACAAGTGCCTTGGGTGACTCTGATGTGCATGGAGGTCTGCAAACCACCCAGTTATTTCTATGTGTGCATCTCCCCACCACACTGTGAAGAGGCAGGTGTCTCAATGTCTATAGTCTGGCCATCTAGCATGGTGCTTGGAACACCAAGTCCTGAATATGAATGAAAATTCCCTATGACCCCTGCTCACTCAGCTCTCCCCACCTCTGCCCCTGTGCCTTCCCAGTTACTAGAAATCTCTTTTCTTCAGAGATTTTATATACCAGGTGCACACTAGAATCACAGGGTGGTGTGGTTTAGGGGGACAGATACTCAGGTCACAGCCCAGAGATCCTGGTGCAATTGGGCTGGACAAGACCTGGGCACCAGCATTTTCTAGAGCTTCTCAAGGAGGGAATTTGATGCCCTTTTCTCAGTAGGCAAACTAAAAGTCTCAACTCCCGTGCAACTAAAATGGTTTAAAATAAAGTCTCTGGCTGTCTCTAGTTTGCACTTAAGGAACAGAACACTCATCACTGAAAAAGGAAGATGGCAGACAAAGATCAGGTAGCATCACCTTTTGGATGTGGAATGTGGCAGGACACCGGAAGAAATAGGGGTTCCTGGGAGACTCCAGGTCCCAACCTTAGGCTCTGAAAAAAGCCTTTAGGGTTGGGTCCCAATGACCCTTCCTGGGACCCTACACAACCATGAAGCCAGGGAGAAGCCTCACCTCTGAGTCCTGAGTCAGCACAACCGAGTCCTGGGATCAGCACAATGTTTTATAGCTGTGAGAACTCAACAAATAATCAACCCCTAGAGCCTGCATCCTTCTCAATAAGGTTTTTCCATTGTAAAATAATTACGAAAATACCCAGCCCATGGCATCAAGCTGTGGAAAGACTCTAGGTGACAGTGCAGGTCAAGTGTCCACTTCACTAAAAGTTACCCTTGAGGTAGAAAAGCAGAGATAAATGGTGTCTGGATGATTCAAAGTGTTCCTTGAAGAACAAGATATGACAGAGTTAAACCTGAGTTATGGCTAAAACCTTGAATGTCCCCGATAGTCATCTCCATGGCTGAGATACTAAGGCCTGAGTTGATTTTGCCATTGCTGGGAGTACACATGTGCCTCTTAGCCAGGGTGGGGAGATAAGGGATGCTTTATTGCCTCCATCACCTAACAACTGGAAACATTCTGGAAGCTCAAGTGCAACTTTGAGCTGAAAAGCTTGCAGCCCGATAAACTTGAAGCACAGGTGACTGGGAATGATATTCTAAGTGCCATTCTGGATGTTGGCAGCTGACCTCTGATCGGGCCTGAGTTGGCATTCCATGTGAAATGCCACCACAGCATCTGACATCATCTCTCATCATGGTGTTTGTTCCAAAAGAAACCCAGGCTGCACTTTCTGTTCTGAATCCCCACAAAGTCTAACTGAAACCAGAGTCCCTGAGGCCCCTAGAAGGAACCAGAGCTTCCGAAAACAAGCAAAATCACCACTGATCTCAAGAGTAGCAAATTACCAGGTGTATGATGGGGCGACCACTAGCCACGATCAAAGGAGAGACTGCAGAATCAAAGATGGCGCTGGCTTTGCAAGGTTCATGTGGGAGTATGACACCGACATGAGGATTTCAGCTCTGTAAGCGTCTGTGTGTGGGGGGCAGTGGAGGAGGGTATCAGGCCTCTATCATATGCTAAGCACATTGCAAGAATAATTTTACTTAACCTTTACAAACACTTCAAGAGCTATTTTTATTTTTCTCATTTTATAGATGAAAACAATGAAACTCAAGAGGCTGAAGGATTTGTCCAAGGGTGGTGCCTTTCAGACCAGGAATGTAATGAAATCCATGTACTTCTGGTAGACTTTGCCCCAGACTCCCATCCTTCCTCTTCCTCCAATATCTGCTCTCTGAAACTGTGGCCACAGACACTGACCTGTCCGTATGGATATAAGCCATTGCTTCTCTCTGGGTGTTTAAGAAAAATTTTGTCATTAATAAATTCAAGGTTTCAAAGAGCAACTAGAGGAGGTTTTTGCCAAAACGGGGAGTCTGGTACCCACATCATCTCTGCAGGCAGTTCAGGCCCTCTGGGTATCTGGGGTGATCCCAGCGAGGGTGACAGCCTCTGGTTTCCAGCCTAGCTGCTGGCCAGGGCAGCCAGGTTCTCTATTGTAGGAAGCCCTTAATACCACAGGATGGAAGGTATTCTCTCCCTGAAAGATATCATTATTGAATAAAAGAGAAGAGAGAACAGGAAAAGGGCATCAAAGCCTAAACAAATAACATCAGCATGAAATCTTTAATGAATGGTTCATCCAATGCCATCTTCTAAAATCCAGAAGGTTTAGCAAAAGATGCCTTAAACCCAGTTCATACTGCAAATCAGCCATGAAGAAGAGTCAACAGTGAGTTAATCCCCATTTAATAATTCAGTTTCAGGATGTTAAAACATATTTCTCTTGGAGCTCCCACATGGATGACTGATAACAGGGTAACCAAGAAATGCAATATTTAAAAAAAAGAATTGTTTTAGGAACTATACCTTTAGCAACTTTCAAGAGGTGGCTGTTTGCTCCTCCTGACTCCCAATTGCATCTTTCAAATCCTCTTTTTTCCCCTTGAGACCTTCTCCCCAGCAGGGAAATGCTGAGTTCTGCTTTGGGGCTGCCCTTGACTCTGTGTGAGTTGGGTCAGAAGAACTGACTGGTCAAGAGACTCGGTCATTGTGTCAGAAGACCCTTCTTTCAGAGCCTTTGTGAAGAGTCAGTCACCTGGAGATTCTGATGCATCAGAAGCCCTACCTAGCATGACACCCACAGGTGGTAGGAGCCAGCACCCTCCCTGAAGGAGACCTTGGAAGCTGGACAGTTCTCAGTGGAGTCTTGAGTGGTCACACATTCTTTTGAGCTAGGAGCTTCCAGAGCCTGCATCAACCAGAACGCACTCTCAGTCTGACCTGATGGCTCACCTGTGTTTTAATGCTCCCCGAGACCTTCTAGAAAAGCTTTCTCATTGCCATTGCTGACTCCAATTGGAGCAGCTTCCAGGACCCTCCTCAAGGGAATTTCCCAGACATGCTAAGAAGTGCTCAAGGGGACAACCTTCTGCCCCAACAGAACCTTGACCCAGGTTGAGCCCTCCTCCCTTTTCTCCCAAGCCTCCGTCCTTCCTAAGCGCAGAGAAGACCCGGAGAGAAAGGGACTCTCAGGGGAGCTGAACTTGATGACCCAGCAAACAGCCCAAACCAAGTCTCCACGACTGAGACAAGCAGCTCCAGCACAGGGATCCCAGCTGGCTCACGGGAACATCAGCTGCCCCTTACACGCCCAGGGCCCTCCCTGGCAACACCACCGCCTAATTGTAACAGTTTCTGCTCAGAGCTCCTTTGAGCTGAAAACCTCCCCAAACCACTCCACCGTCCCAGGCAAGGAAGGGCGCTGAGGAGCCTGAGCATTGTGAGCTTTCTCGATATCCTTGGCACAGAGGAAGGACATCACCCGAGGATGACAGCAGCACTGGCGCCCTGTCCCCACAGAACTGTCAGACTGACTGGACAGCATGAATTGAAGCCCCAGGCCCCCAGCCCTTATCATGACATCTGGGGTCCCACAGCCTCTGCTGGAGCCCTTACACATCCCATGCATAAGCTTTATTCAACTTTGTACTTTGAGAAACAACCCTGCCTCCAAGTAATTTCTATTACCCAGGAGTCCAAAGGAACCTTCAGGGGTCTTTGGGGGTCTCTGGAGCCTGGGGTCCTGTAATATAACCACAGAGCAGCCTTAGCTCTCCCTCCTGCCGCCCCCACCGTTCCCTGCCTCCTCCGTCTCCCCACATACTTGCCGCCTGCCCACCCCCCACCCCCCATGCAGGCTCCCAAATGCACAGAAGAGAAATTAGAAGCAAATTTGCATCACCTTTGCTCAGTTGAAGAGCACTCCCATTTTCATTTGCATTTTATTTGCACAGCACTTGCATATAATATTGTGGAAATGCCCAGAATTCTCCCTTGTCCCTCCAGCCCCAGCACTTCTGCTCCTCAGAGAATCCCAGGAGGTCTGCAGATCCAGCTAATCACAGGGGGGCTCAGCACCCTGGGGAACTAAGCTGGAGAGGCGCTGGGCAAGAGACTCGGGGGCAGAAATGCATGGCAGTGAGTTCCGCTGGAGAGAGGATTAGACCCCGATGGATGCCTGCCTCCCTTATGTGTGAAATCAGGCTAAAATCCTCACACTGCCTGCGGTGCAGGTACCTGATGCTGACTCAAACCCGCCAGCTCTCAGGACCAGTTTAACACAGTCCCAAGCCCAGAAGCCACCTGGGGCCATCTGTGAAAACCTGAGGGTCCATTTACTATGCCTTCCCTGGTGACAAGTGAACGTTCTAGGGCTCCAGTTCCTTGGGACGTGACACCGGTGTGCCTGCCGACCCACCTGGCACCTGCATAGTTGAATACACCACTTCAAAGTCCCCCAGCCCCACTCACAGCTCTTGGCTCAGCCCAAAGCTAGCTGAGCCCAAAATGCACCCCCACCCCAGACACACACTCTTCTGCCATGAGAGCGCCACCATGACGGTGATTTCTGTACGACCCGAACTGAATCAGTGACAAGAAGGAAAAAGGCTACATCGCACCTGGACAGCTCTTTCCTAATTACTGGACACCCACAAAGAAGTGCCCGCCTTTCTCTTCCCACAGACAAACAGCAGCTCCCAACCTGAAGGAATCTGGCGCTAAAAAGAAAAAAAAAAAAAAAGGTGAGAACACTTTGCTAAAAATGCTCCTCCCGTGTCAAAAATGACAGGCAGGCTCCAAGATGTCCTTTCAGAAGAAAACAAAGTCAGGAGTAGAAGCCATGGGGCGGGCAAACACAGAAAGGACCCCCAAAGAAAGAACCTGGATGGGATCAGCTCTTTTCCTTTTTAACTTTGTTGGCAACTGTTGCCAAGTTATTTATCCCTGGAAAGCCATTGACTTTTTCAAGGTGAAGTATTCCTTTGTGAGATGACTTATTCCACTTGGTTCCACTTAAGTGTGTGGCTCTCAGGGGAAGTGGGGAAATACCAACTCGCAGATGAGGGGGGGAACTAAGGGGCCTTTGTGGCATCCCTGGCCTGCTGGCTCGCAGCCTGCCCACCCCCTTTACTCAGCCACTGTGAAGTGACAGTCCCAGACCACACAGAAAGACACTCAAACAGCACAGACACCAGGAAACCTGCCCCTCAGCCCCTCTGCTCCCCTGAGCCTGCACCGCTGACCTTCTGAGACTGTTCGAGAGGTCACGATGCTGTCCAAGCCTTTGCTCCTTGCTCCGGACTCCCTGGAAAGCAATGTCCATGTCTTGGCCCTCCATGTCCTCTGCTGCCCAACTGTCTGAGCCTATTTCCTTTTTATCTCACCTGGCCACCAGGATGAAGCATGAGGTAGCAGGTCTACTGAATTTGTGATCACGTCACTTTTATAAGATCACTGCCCACTGCGTTTGTTGCCCAGGGACTCTGGGATGGTCATTCCCTGATGGCCTCCTTGGCGAAAACTGCCCAGGGCCTGGAGGCATGGCCATACTGCCGATTACTGGCGGCTGAGTTCCCTATAACTCAGCATGACCTTTTTCCCCCAGCTCGGAGCTAAGTGTCCTGTGTTCACCCGAACGACATCTCGGAGCCTATTTGTCAGAACTCCTCTTGCTCCGAGCCACCCCTTCACTGTGGTGCCCTCATTCTTTAATCCTGTGTCAGTCACTTTACGGTATGTGTCCCAGCTTCCTTGCTTCCTGCAGCTACAGCAGACACCAGAGACTTAGACACCAAACAGGTCTGGGGCTGGGTCCTGGCACCCGGTTCCCGGCGAGCGCTGGCTGTCTGCTGGGTAAATGTCTAGATGTCAGCTTACGGTGTCCCCACGTGGCCGTGGCCGAGAGAAAGAGCTCTGGTCTTGTCCTCCTCTTCCCAGGGCATTAACCCCATGGAAGGCCCTGCCTCCAAGACCTCCCCTAACCCCCTCCCAAGGGTGCCCCTCAAGTTCCAGCGCACGGTGATCAGGGTTCAGCATCTGAATTGAGGCGACACAGACATTCAGTTCACAGTTTTCGTCATTATTGTAAATTGCCTCAAATCCTCAGACGGGTACAGAGTGCATAAGAATACAACTCACACTTACAGTTTTGATACATGTGGGATCCGAAGCAGGAATGCAGAGAGGGTGAGAACACATTTTTTTGTGCCAATGAGTCCAACAGCAGACAGAGACGTCCAAGACCTGCCGAGTGTGAGGGCGAATCTAGGCGGCTCCCTGGGCCTCCTCTCCCCACGACATCCACATGTCACCTGCCTTCACCCACGAAGGTGAACGTCTGCTTTATGGCTTTCCCAGGGCACCTGACTTGGGGGGCTGGGGTGCTCTGGGCTGGACTGAGCTGGTGCCCGCTCTGGGGCTTGGATGTTCACAGATCATCGTCACACTAGCACAAGACGGATGAGGAGGGAAGCGCATTCCTCAGCTGGAAGAGGAGCCGGGAACCACGAGCTGCTGGCCCCCGGGACCCTGCTGGTCACGGACTTGGCTTCAGAAAGCAGCCCGATGACTCGCTCCTCCAGACAAAGCCCACGCCTCCTCCACTCTGACCACCAGTCCAGGCAGAGGGGCCCCGAGGAGGCCAAATATGAAGGAGCGTCAACAGGAGATGGAGGGGAGTGAAAGGTGCCCTGGTGGGACCAGGATGAAAGCCCTTCCCCCACTGGTGCCCTGAGGGTGCTAAGGCCCCTCTGCCTGGACACTTCTAATTAGCCTCGGTCCATGTTCTGTCACAGGGTGATTGCAGAGAAGCAGCACCAATACATCAGCAGCCCATGTCTGCTGCCAGGCTGTCTGTCCTGGTATCCGTGCAGGATTATCCCAGCCAGAGGCCGGGGTTTCCTTAAAAGGCAGAGCAGGTCACACCTCTGCCCAGGTGTGCAGGCCCTGGAGAGAAGAGGCCTATAGGTAGACCTATGTCATGCACTGATTTAAATCTTGGTTCTGTGATGATCAGAGTGGGGACACCAGGGTCCCCTCTTTAGCAACTGGGTCACCCCAAGGAAGTCACAGAATCTCTCTGAGCCTTGGACTCTTCATCTGTAAAATGGGGATAATGACAAAACACATGTCCAGGGATGGAAGCGCTGCGGCATAGACCATCTCAGGGCCAGGGCCATACAAACTCGAGCTCCTCCTTCTCCCTCTCAAATCAAAGCCCTGTCTTCCAAGATTGGTATCCAGTCTCAGAAAGAAAAAGGAGCTCAGTGGCCATAAACACTAATTCAGCTTTCTCCAGATTATTTGCAAAAACATTACATTTCCTTTTTAGAGACCACCTCACCCTAGAGATGCCTCCTTCTAAATTTGGTCATTGGGGGCATGCAGGTCTGGTTTGGAGAAGAAAAATAGAAACAGATATTTCTACTCCCTCAACCCAAATAGTTAAGAACCAGCCATTTGTGGTCAATGCTCTTATATTAAACACAATGCAAATCCCACCCATCACAACCCTTCTTCTAATGGGACTTGTGTTGGGTCCCCAAACCCAAGCTCCTTACATGTCATCTGAGGATTCCCCGCCCTGTCATCTGCCATCATCAAGACTCTCTCCAGGGGACTGTCTACGCCTCCCAGCCTGCTGCCTTAGTTATCCAGTTCCTCTGCCCTGGAGAGTTTCTCCTCTCCTCCTCTGTCAATCCTTTGAGACAATACCACCTGCAAGACAACTTGTTCCCTGCTCCCTACTGCCCAAGCCCGCCAGCAGGCTGGGCGCAGGCTCCAAGGTCCAGGGCAAGGACCTCGGGAGAAGTGAGGTGAGCAGGACCAGGACCAGCCACATGGGGAACCAGCACAGCTCCCTCACCTAGATGTGCGCACACATCGAAGACAACGTCTCACTGCCTGCCTCTCACCTGGGCTGCTCCGGCTCCCCCGCCCACCCGTGAGACACCCTTTCTCCTCCAACCCCTTCCTCTTCCTCCACCTGCCCATTCTCAAGCCTCAGAACTTGGGTCAATGGAGTCTAAGATGCACAACTTTGTGTGATGCGTTGGATTAGGGTTCAACAAACACTCACACCCCCTGACCACATCCTTTTGATGTGGTCCGTCTCTCTCCCTTGATGACTTTGGGCTTGAACTTATGACTTGTTCACAGCACCCTCGCTGAGAACATGGATACATAAGTGGATGCTGATCCGAAGGGAATGCAGACAAGACCTGACCCGACCTGCATCCAGGAACCAGGTCCTGGTGACCACCACCTCATGCAGAGTGGCCCCGCCAACGCATCCACGAGGAAGAAACACAGACGCTGGAGTTTTTAAGTCCGGAGTTTCGGAATGTTTGTTATTCGGTATCTGCATTAATCACTCACGAATACCTTCTGCGAACACTCAGCTCGATCGTCAGCTTGATCTTCCTCCTTCCATTTGTGTCACATAGTGACAGCTCCTTCCCAAATGCAGCAGCCCAGCTGGCCTCTGAATGTCATCCTCAGCTGGGCAGTGGCCTTCATGCCATCGAGCACCCAGTGTGCAATTCCTGAGACTTTCCAGAGAAAGGTGGCAGGAGGTCTGGCTGTCACTGCCTGATTCCCACCATCCATGGGATCCCCACTCCGGTCCTCACTGCAGACAGCACATCCAGGGTCCCCTTCTACTCCCACCTAGGCAGCGCCAGAGTGAGGGGTCAGAGGACCCAGCTCAGCCCTCCCTGTGGCTCCTGCGGAAGACAGCTGCTACATCTGTGCATATGGGCAGTGCTAATGAGAACTCCCTACGGCTTCCAGTGAGGCAATCGGGCCATGTCGGAGAGGCAGGCCAAGCCTCCCTTCAAGTTCCAGAAATGACTTGAACAAATGGCAGGGAATTCATTCTGCTGACCAGCCTCGGACATCATGCCAGCACAGAGCTCTGGAAGCGAGAGGGATGAGAACGGAGAGTGATCGACAAGGAGAGAGAGACACATGCCAGCATCTGTGAGAAACCCCGGCTGCATTACATCATAGGGCCCCGTAATTCTGTCCATCCAAACCTACTGCATCCAGTTCCAAAAAGGCTGAAACCTTAGAGAGATCTGCTCTCCAGAAAACGTGACCAACTTTCCACAAGAATTCTGGAGCATCAGGATGCCAGATGGAAAGAAGGGGCTGGTTTGCACAAGGCCAGGCCACGGGACAGAGGTGTCTATGCCAAAGACAAAATAAAGACCATTGGGCCCTCCGTCCCGTGATCATGATACGCCCAGAAGTCATTCTGGGTGGTGTGCAGAGTGTACATACTTCAGAAAGATGCTTTTGAAACACAGGTCAGTTCACCTGTGACCTCCAGACCTTGCTCCCCATAGAACAGGTCCATCTGACTTTGATACCTGACCATCTCCAAGGAGCGTCAGTCCACAGCAGCCTAGCCCCGGGGGGGAGGGAGGGCAAAGAAGAAGTATGATGCATTATTCACAGTAACCTCATTCATTTATCTGTATTTGAACTAATGTTGGACGCAGGTCTTAAGTGAAAAGAGTCCTCACGCACAATTTAAATTTTAAAAAATGTTAGCTTGTGAAGGCCATTCATCATGTACAGATGCTACCCCCACCCTTCCTCTTTGGTTCCATACAGGCTGACACACAGAACCACTCTGGAGGTCAGGCCGGCCCAAATGCACTTGCCAATTCAAGGAAAACTAGAAGGAAGGAACCACCGTGGGAAAAATGGTTTTGCAGAAAAGCTGGCTACATATTCATAAGGGAGCAATGAGTCTACATCTGAACTAGATGCCCCAAAGCTGTCGGATGTGTCACAGTCACAGCGCAGGGGCCGGTCCGCTGGATTCAGTCCTCCTGTCCTCCAAGAGGCAGGTGCCAAAGGAGCCACAGACACCCAGGACACCCCGCCCAAGAGCCATAGGGCCAAGTGACAGGCCCTTCAAAGGTGCATGGAAGTGACAAGCACCCAGAAAAAGACACAATCCTTCTGAATCCAAGAGAACTCGCCACTCATTTCAGATACGGTGCCGATGTGAACCTGTGGGTGTCAGGTAAGAACTGGCTGGAACCAGACCTCGAAGATGAAACCCCAGGAAGGAGACCGATTCCTCTAAACCCTCTGAATCGTTCACAGGGATATTCAGCACCTATGTGGTGAGCCACGCTTTCTCAAAAGCCAGATCACTCGGTCCTCACAACCACGCCACAAAAATCCATAATGCGGCCCCATTTTACAGATCAGAACACCGAGGCTGAGAAAGACCAGTGACTTGATCACCACCACCTAGCTTAGCAAGGGCCAGTGTGGGTCTGGGTCCTGGACTTGTGACTTGGACCCTGTACTGTGGCTTCCGCAGCCTGTGTGACGGGTGACCCTTAAGTGAACATTTTTGCGTATGCTGTCACAGATGCCACTTAGGACAAAATGCATCATTTCTGGAAGGGTGAGTGGCACCTCCAGGGTCAGACCGTGGGTCCTGACCCCTCTCTAGAGGGACGTACCCTCCTCCTTGGTTTGGTTGCCTTGGACATTATTATAGATGATACTCAGAGAGGCTCCTGGGAGCCTCATATTCTGCCCTCGGACCCCTTTGGAAACTGGGGTTGCTTACAGAAAGCCTCCCTTTCCCTTCTGAGTCAAGACATTCCTTGGGTGGTTGGAGGGGCGCCCCCTCCCCACCCCACCACCATTTGGAAGTGATTACCCCGAGGTACCCTGCCAGAGTGAGTGATGCTGGGGGCTCCCTGCTCC